>DWLI01005186.1:0-10271 GCA_018249915.1 Cecropterus dorantes dorantes
TTCATCAAAATCGGACAAGCCGTTTCGGAGGAGTATGGCAACGAAAACTGTGACACGAGAATTTTATATATTAGATGGCACTAGCTGATTGTTGTGACTCCGCCCGTTTCGGTTTTTTTTTAACTCAGTAAACCATGTGTGGTATTACCACATTGTTTACAGAGTTAAACAATTAGAAACTATCTATCTGTATGCCATATCTAACCAGAAGTTTTTGCATGAATAAGCAGCAAATATCCATCTATCATCACTAACTTTCGCCTTGTTAATCTCTACTAATATATGAAATGAGATGGTGTGTGCTGTTTGTTACTCAATCACACAAGAAAACCCTTCGCCAGAAATCACTGCTCGCGAACGGCATGGTATCGGCCAATCTAGACCGGGACTTTTTGAACTTCTTCGTGAACAGCGTGTGCAGCATGCGTCGTCCTGAACAGGACATGTGCATGAGGGTCGTTTTCATGTTCGTCGGTGAAGACTACGAACAATCCGATTGGGTAATTGATACTCCAAATACTTCATTTAATGCTTCGATATAATGTTACATCCTGGCTCTTCTACCCAATATGAATCGCAAATATGTAGCGTTCTTTAAAGACGTTAAAATTCCTCACGTAACGTCTCGTTCTAACCGAATCCAAATGTCCAATACATTTGCAACTGTACTTCGAAGATATTTCGTAAACGATTCATATTTCTCAAACGTTCAGTATTCTTAAATATACTGAAGAAATAAATTAGCACGGAGGATGTCTCTTCTCTTCAATGGTTACTTTTGCGATTTAAATAAAACTAAAGTTATTACCCAATTTCAAATATTAATATCATTTTTTCAGGACATGAATCCTATCATATTAACAAGAATACAGCCAGCATCATGGCGACAGTTAGAACATTTTGGCAAAATTGCCATGACAGGTAAGTGAATATTTTAAAAAACAATTTTGTCACTTATGTTATAATGCCCCGGTAGTCAAAATGAGGCCTGAGATTATAAAATTGTATATATCTATTTTCATTTGATTTTAAGAGTACAAAATTCTACGGGATTTCCTCAGTAAAATGCAAATCGCACGTTATGCGCGTGCGCAGGAAAAATGTTCTTGCTATTCAGATATAACCTATTGATTTGAAGGTAAATTGTGAGGAACATATAATATATTTTGGGGTAAGGAAAAATCCACCTGCTTGTTTTAACAGACTCATAGGGAAAGGTTTCAAGTTTCAACGAGTTGAAACTTGAGACCTTTCCCTTATGCCTTTTTCCTAAGAAATCGTCGTCAGCTCATAATTGTCCCACTGCTGGACATGCGTCATCTCTCAAATTGAGTGCTACAGGCCATAGTCTAGTACGAAACGGTAGACGTCACGCACCTTTGATAAAAAAAAAATACTCTCAGGCGTGTAGGATTTCATAAGATGTTAATTTTTAATAGGTACGCACACAATTTATAATAAATATAATGTAATATTTTTTTTCTTTCCAGGTGTTTTTACATCGTGGGAAGACGGTCTTTGGGGCAAAGTGAAGCCATACAATCTGACCAACGTCAAAGTACCTGTCACACTTTTGTATGGGGAGAACGACCAGTTAACAGAAAAATCGGTAGGCAATGATATAATAGTGATACATAATGTAACTACACCCAATACAACATAAATGCTTTATTATGTTGCGATAACGTTACTTCTGAAAAATTCGTGAACATGTGTATATCTAATGGTATATAAAATGTCAGTGTGCATCACACTGTATAAATGCTACATACTATAATTTATGAACAATATTTCGACATTTACACGGAAAATGTTGTATATTCTAATATTTGTGACTAGCGATGTTATATAGGCGTGGCTGGAACTCTTTCAACCCATCTGCGTCGGAAGGAGGGTAATGTTTATTGAGTTCCAATGGACATAGATCTCCGTCACTAGATTCGAAGCATTTACTGATTATTTTACCTACTATCTATATAATCACTATTATATTCGAAATTCCACTGAAATTGTTTTATTTTAAGGGCATGGGTATGGATATGAGCTAACTTATACAATATGGAATAAAAACGCACCTGAGAACGACTCTAGACAGAAACCCTATTCTGCATTCAGCAACAATGCCCACAAACAATCGGGTAGACTGCATGCTCGCTTGCTACTTTAATCATATAAAACAAATTATTTTTCGCAGCAAATAATGAGGCTAGCCAGAGAGCTGAAGAGCACAGGCGTGTTGGAGAGCGTCAACGCGGGTTGCTCGTGGCCCAAGTTCAACCACTTAGACTTCACGTTCGCCCGGGACGTCGGAAAGCTGTTCACCGCGCCGTTCGTGCAACGTGTGCGCGCGCTGTTCAATAAATACTCACCAAACTAACATATGTTGTTTGATTTTGGACTAATATTAACGCAGAATTTATAAGTTTTAATAGCTAAAGGGTATTCAAGATTAAAACCGCGTCTATCATGACTACCCTTTGCATATTAAAAATATAATATGTTGTTGATATATAATTCTTTTACATTCCTGTAATTCACGTTACACAATCTACCTTTATTTTTTTATAAGATTCATATAGCAAACCAAAATGCAGTCTAGTAATGTAAGTGGTGACTGCTACCCATGTTTTTGTAAAAATCTCCATGTAGAACGTTCGTACTCCTGAGGACTAAGATGTTTGCTTAATTATATCAATGAGCCACCAAAGATTAATTACACCAAAAATAAATGTGCCCATAGTATTTTCTCTATAGTGACCCTGGCGTGTGTTGGTAGAGGTAGATATCCAGTATATCTACCTCTACCAACACACACCAGGGTGATGTGTTAGAATTTAAATCTCAAAGATATTTTTTGGTCATACACTCTACACAGATGGTTGTCAGTGACCACAGTAGAGTCACTTTGGTATGTATGAATTTGTTAGTGTAGTTTTGTCGAAAGTTTCTTAAAATATACTTTTCCTACCGCAAACCACTTTTTAACACTGATTTTCGTCAGTAAAACCGAAGAGTTTTAACCGGCAGGGGTCCGACATACTCCTTCTGTCACCCTAGGTAAAAAAAAACCCTTCTACCAAGGGTAGCCTACCTAAAAAAATCCTGAACACTTAAAAAGGCATTCTTATAAAGATTAAATAATTGTATAATTGTTCAATTCATTCCAAGCATCAATATATAAATGAATGTATGTACATCATTTACACAAAAATAACTTACCTTACTCATGATGGCTTTAGGTGTTACATTGACAATCTTGTTCGATGTTCCATGCTGTGTTGAGTTCAATGTTTTTGTTTCTGAAGTTTGAAGTTTGATGTCTGCAAGAAATTATGATAAATAAAATACTCTAACTTTACACTAATTTAATGGGAGGTCTGTACATAAAATACAATCTAACTTTTAAGAAAAGTAGCTCTCAAGAAGAAGTTTTCAAGATAGATTTAGATATTGTATAACTACTTATTGGACACATGGTCCAAGGGAATGCCTATCTAAACCAATTATTGTTAGGTTAGTTACATTTAGTAATTATGTCATTTTCCACAGAATTGTGTGAATAATTTATAAGTATATTGAGGGTATACAAACCAGAATGCAACTATTACTAATCTGAACAGTGGTGTGGTTACCATATCAGTTTGAAAGTGGGTTTTAGGTCATTCCCTTGCCTGACAGACAACTAAATGGTGAAGTTGATTTCTCCTCTACATCTGGGTGTGTTCTATACCACAGTAAATCCTAGTGCTGTGAGTGTAGAAACTGCTGTTTTATGGCTTGGATCTGCCCAGTAAAAAGCTATTTTTAGGTATAACAACACTACACCTGTGATGGACTGACATAAATATGAGCTTACAAGAGCCAAGACATATTGTTTCTCTTAGTAGAGTAGGTTGTTGCAATACATTTCTTGTACATATTATTCATACTTAGAACCTTGTCTTGATAACTTTGCAATTGGAAAATTATATTATTCTCTCATGTAAATAGGAATAATTTCCGTTGCAAATGGCTACTAGTCTAGGAAAAAAATGAGTTCATGTCAATGGGATTTTAAAGAGTGTATTGTCAACTTTTTTTATACGTAGTTATTATAGTCCAGCTATAATTTAAGTTAAATAACATTAGTTATGCTTAAAAGGCCTACTATAAGTAATAAGGAATCTAGAAAGCTCTTAAACCGCCAAAATAAGTTCCAAACATTGACCTGCATTCTCCGAAACAGTGATTTAATCATTAAACAGCAAACATATGTATTTATTATACTTAAGGCTTTGGCAAATTGTCTTTCAAGTGGTTTGTATAGAGATTAAGGGTGAAATCTGAAACTTGGCCATCACAACAAACTGTATTACTATACTAGTATCGTTGTATAAATAATGAATTATCCACTATAGTAATGTTGGGAAATCTGTGCATTTCTTACCTTTGTTCGGCATTAAGCAAAATCTACACACTCATTTAAACATAAACACTAATAATACGAAACGGAGAAATAGTTATAAACTTTTCTATATTTACCAAAATACTTTTGACAGATCATATTCAGTGACATTTTATCCACAGATCATATACTTATATTAAAGGTTTTTTGTCATTATAAAACGGTATGAAAATCAATTTAATAATTCGTAAGCGTTTAAATATAACCCTGTTTTGAACTAGATACTAGTATAACAATAGGGTAGTCAAAGATATAAAATGAAATATATATAAGAATACTAAAACTAGTTAAATAATTATTATTATTATTAAATGATATAAACTAAAATATTATCTGCGAAATTATGAGCTATGTACCTATTGGCTATACTGTCAATGTAATGTATGTAATGTCACTGTATAGTCTTATCTCTACTGTCACTTTGACAAAATATGGCAACGGCATCTTCGGCGGTTCGCGTGAGCAGTTTGTGATAAGACAGAGAATTATTAAACTGTGCATAATTGAATTATGTAAATAAAAGTGTCAGAGAAGTGGCTTGATTAGTACAATTTTCGGTGCAATCGTGTATCGTTACAAGCACATAATCATGGATCTCCACATGCCGGTCGATCCTAACAAGGTGACGACTCCAAATTTTTCGTCATACGAATATTTTTAAAGTTATTCGTTTTATTACTCGTTAAAATATTAGCAAACACATTTGCCTTGATCGGTGTCAAGTGAGTTTGCACATATCAAAGACAGTTGAAAATGTTACTCATTTAACATAGGTACTTAGTTATTTTATTATGGGTACTAATTAACGCTATAAAAAATTACTGCAATAAAATGTTACGATTTTATATTACGTCGACGTATAACAATAATAATCATAAGTATCTATCGCTATTCAAAGATATTCATGATACATTACCAGAAAAATAAACTTTAGATTTGCTTTGTATACAATGTATTGTAATAATCGCTTTAATTAATAAAATTTAAAATAATGTACAAAAATATTAAAATTTTGAATTTGATATATGTTAGTATAACACTTTCTATGCTCATGCATGTCAAAGACACATCCAAACAAACATTGAGAACCAGAACTGATATCTCAATTACTCATTCAGATTAGTGTCTGGCCTAGGATCAAACCTGGAACCCACTATATATCATATCAGTGGGGTGACTACTTCATGGTTGTTACCATAACACCATGTTTATTTTTTTTTATTAAGACCCTGTCTGTTTGGGTAAGCTAATTTTGGAAGTTAGGAACAATTTTGAAAATAGCTAATTAAGGCGACTATTCTTCAATAATGCTTCCATGGTGTAAGTGGCTATACAGTGTAACACATATGTATCTGTTACATTTATAGGTAATAATTATTATGTTTAATTTTTATATGTCAATACTTATTTGTATGTACGATAAGTGAAAAAATTATAAATATTTTACTATTGTTCCAATTGGAAACTCATTGGTTAATCTTCTTTCCAGACATATGAAGAGTTGACACATGAAGAAAAATTAAGGTGAGATATTTTAATATAGGTTATGCATCATCTGACTTAATGAGTCACCCTGTATGGAAATTGGAGTTGTTCATTTTTAATATAAATAATATGTTTATAACCAATTCAAAAGGAGGTATAAGTTTAATGTTTGTACATGTCAAAAAACCCTTTCATCACTCAAAGCCCAACACTTTTCTCCTCCCATGGACACACAAAGTCACATAGGCACCCAGACCCAGAACAGAATTGAAATTCATCATTCAGATTTCTGTCTAGCTGGGATTTGAACCCCGAACCCACAGCGTGTCATACTAGTATGTTTACTGCTCTGCCACGTGGGGTGGCACATGTTTTGTCTGATAAGCTGTGATAGCCTAATGGTTTTTCAGTTTGGCTTAGTTTTTGTAGGTTGTTTGATCAAGGGTCCAGGGTTTGAATACCAGGCATGCACCACTGATTTTTCTTAAATGATGTGCCTATTAGATATTTAACTACGACACTACTTTATGAACAATGAAGGAAAACATTGTAGGTGGTAGCAACACACATGTGATTTACTTCAGATAGAACCCCTGTACTTTGTGGAATTACTTACAATTATTCATGGTCATATGCATCATAAGGAAAGAGCTTCCTATAAAATAATAATTTTGTTAATTCAGCTTTTTCATGAATCCACTAATGCTAATATTAATAAATGTTTGTGGAAGGTCACTCATAATAAACAGTTAAGAAGCCTCATAATATTAATTACTTGTGAAGAAACTAATTATAAGGACATTAGGGTATATTTAATTAAGTATATTTGGTAAATTTCTTTGAATGTGTGTAGGATGAAAATAATATTTTTCCTGAATATTAAAACAAGTTACAAGAAAAATGTTCTTATGTTGCAACCTTTCTATGCAAGGATAAATGTCTATATTGCTCTAACTATCACCGTGATCATATTGCCTAAAATTATAATATTAAAAATTGTTTTTACATAATTTTGTTTCTGTATTGATTGCCAGAATGTATTTTGCTCTTAATTGCGAAGCATCACTATGCAAATGAAACATTTAAGATCTCTAGTTTTTTCTTTATTTTAGGTTGGTAGATTAGTTGTGTGTAATCCTAACAGAAAAACCATCTAATGATAATTGGTTAAGTTTGCTTTTAAACACATTTTTATGCTTGCTAAATCATTAATAATTTTAAATTATGTCCTATTGCAATTAAGAAATTGAACCCAGCATCAGGCATATCCAAACGTATTAGACGGAAGTGCTAACCACATTTAGCCATTTTAACGGAGATTCCATTATTGAATGACATTAGGGACCATCCATAAAGCACGTCACAGAAATTTCCCATATTATTTTACTGTTTCCCTGGCCTTGTCATATTTGTGAGACCCTTCCAAGTGTGAAATCACATTTTGCGATTTTACGCATAGAAATAATTAAATTCAAACATCAGTTCTCAAATTATAAATGAGATTTTAATATGTTCCCCTTCTCTCACCATGTCATACTTCTTACCGCACGTTACGTCTTATTGTGTGACGTAATTTATGGATGACCTCTTATAATCAATTTGATTTTCTAGATATGACCATCAGAAGCTACACGACATGCACAAAGGCCATGAGACGATGCATACGACCATGATATTGATACTCATCTTTACCCTCATTGTGGCGCAGATCATCGTTGTTGCGTGGAAGCAGCGCCACTATAGATCTTATGCGGTAAGTTATGCTGTTTGAGACATAGGCTACTGGACACCTCGACATTGTATGATTTTAGACTAATTTTATCACGGAATTGATACCATGACATTGATTAATATATGATCTGACACTATTTGAGGCATGGCAATAATTTAAATATTTTGTCTATAATTTTCAGTTATTCACAATGATGTCCATGTGGTCAATTCCACTGCTAATGAGTATCAAGAACCAGTGGTGGCGATTCATCTTCGTGTGGAGTGTGTTCACGCTCACGACAGGCCTAGTGATACGGAAATCTACAACAAAGCCTATGTCTGTAACGACACCTAGGTAATTAGCAGCTTTTTTAATTTTATGATGACAAATATGTCTTCTAATGGTCATATTTTGAAGCATCCACAGACAACTATGCTCAGCTTAGAAAGCTTTAATTATACTAGTACTAGTTTATTTTTATGTAATGGATCTTGGTTCTAAAGTATATAAATAATGAATAAATTAGTTTGAAATTAATAATTAATTTTGCTTTCCTGTTTTGATCTGTGTTCAGATTCCAATAATACAACAAAAAGACAACCGACTGAGTTTCTTGTTGGATTTCTCAGTTGTGGTTATTTTGCGATCCGGTGGTATTATAAGGCATATATAAAATAAAGAACGTTTTTATTTCTCTTTATATTATTTCAATTGTTGTTGTATTGTTATTTCAATTATTGGTTATTTTATCTATGTTTAGTATAGTATATGTTATATATTTCTATGTTCATTTATCAAATATATTCTGTTTTGTCATTCTGTTTCACCAAATAAGCTTAATTGCCAGGTTTGAATTAATTCAATAAAATGTAATATTTCCAAACACCACACTTTCCAGATTGGTATACAAATGGTTCCTGCTCATATACAAGGTGAGCTGCGCGGTGGGTGTGTTCGGCTACATCGTGATGATGCTGACCTTCCTCGGCTTCAACCTGGTGTTCGGCCACCGCCCGCAAGCCTGGATGGACGTGGCGCTCATGTTCCTGTTCTATGGACTCTACTTTGGAGTCCTTGGTAGAGATGTCGCTGAGTACTGCGCGGATAAAATGGCTGCGTCTATTGGGGTGAGAAATTATAAGTTGTATTATATATATCAGTATGTAATAATGAGAGGTCTTAAGGACCCTGTGCATAAGACAAAGAAGTCATATCAAGTAACTGATAAAGCATTGAACTTCAGGGTAATTTGAATTAATTTGTTGATTTAATTAATATTTTTATGTAACCAGTTTTTACTGGTGTAAAACTATTTATCAACCAATGAGCCACCATCATACAGGCATGAAACATATTTTTTTTAATCTAGTGTTCCCTGTCTGTGTATATAAAATTTCGCTATGTGTGTGTTCATATTTCTTGCCAAATTTTCATAAAGTTTTTTTCTATTTATAGAGTTACCTGGTTGGTTGTTAGCCATAATTATATCTATAAGGTGGCGTTGCTTTCGCGATTCAATTTTTTTTAAATATGTATTTCAATATCAATTATCACATTAAAAATATTAAAACCTAGTATTTTTAACCTTACAGCAACATTAAATATATATAAGTTACTGACATACTATGTTAGTACAATCTATATGTATGACCTTGAAAACTGTCGTCTGCTCTTCAAGGATTAAAAATAGTATGCTCGACTTGGCGGGGGCACTGTCGTGCCCCCAGATTTGCTTTGTAATGGCATGCATATCTGTAGTTGTCTTGTTGGCACCACAAGTTAATGAAAACAGAGTGATGACTCTACTATAGTTGTAGTTGGAGTATTACCTCAACCCTAATATAAAAAATACACTATGATTGTATTCACTGTTTTGCTATTTCATAGTTGTTGTTTCCAGTACTACACGAAGGAGGGCATACCGACGCGGCAGCTGGAGAGCAACGTGTGCGCGGTGTGCGGCAACCAGCTGCTGGTCGACGTCAATGTGGAAGGAGTCATAGGTACAGTGGAAACTCTGTGTATGATTTTAGACTAATATTATCGCAGAATTGATACATTTTTATTTATTACGATACATGTACACATATACATTTTAATATGATACATGTAATACATACAATATACATACGATACGATACGATACAACACGATATTCATACGATACGATACGATACGATACATGATATAAATACATATACATTTTAATAGGTTTTATATGTTATGTTACGTTAGAGTACTCACGGTATGTGTTTTTTTTTCATATTTTCAAATTCACAAATAACAGTTAGTGTTGTTGGTCGTGATATGAAACCTAAAAAACAAAAACGAATTAGACGTAGGGTGCTTGTCGATGGTTTCTACCCGCCACTGCAGTTACGCCGTGACCACAATCCATGTAACTGGGTCGAAATATCGGCAAAAAGATATTTAAATACCACATATCGTGAGTACCCGTAACATATTAAAATATTGGAATTTCAGTTTCATGCAACATGCAAGTATACAAGAGGTTTATAAAAATCTTTAAAATGTATTTTGTTTGGGTTTACTGAAAGCAAAAGGTATCTGTGTTTTAGTTTGATGACAGTAGTGTTGGGCGCTTTAGTATTGCGTTTCCAACGCTGT
>DWLI01005187.1:0-10270 GCA_018249915.1 Cecropterus dorantes dorantes
ACAATAGTCAAGGAAGAGATATAACGAAAAAGAGTTTTGTTACAGATATTATTAATAAAACTTATTATTAAAACATTTTGTAGTTGAAGAACATTGGTTTATTAACCTTATTACTAGAATAAATGTCGTAAAATAATACTCCACAGAAAGATTTACTTGCTGACAAATGGACAATGTTATATATTATAGATTATATATATATAGATTAAGGAAATTTGCACAAGCAATTAACATTCTTGATATTAGAGGTACAATAAAAATCAATTTGAATATGGAAAGTGAAACGAATAGACAAATATCATGGGTTCTTACTGTTTATCAAATAGCTCATTGTCTTAGAACATTCAACGCTTTGGATTTTTTACTGATATTTTAGCAATTAATTAAGGAGATGAATATTAATTTTATTTTATTGCATGATTATATTGTGGGATATGAAATAAAACAATCAACTTGAGCTTATACTTTTATTGTGTAATTAAAATATCATTTATTTTTGGATAATGTTCGTCACAAATAAAGATCTTTTCACCAAAACTTCTTTATATTATTTTGTCTTAACCAAACCTGAACCACTCCGTCGTAATCGTCTTTATGTATTACTATAAGTGCATGTGATTGCGTAGTTTCTAAGTTATTCCATATCAACATCAGATCTTCAACATGGTTTCTTTTGCAGTTGGTCTCATCGGAACCGGCATAGACTGCTTCGCGTCCTACTGCCTCAGCAAGCAAGGCAAGATGGGCATTAATGTTGGTGGCTACAGGTTCAGATTCAATGGGTGTGCGAGGAACGGAAAGATCAGATGGAGATGTTCCAGAGGCCCTTGGTGCAAAGCTGCCCTCCACACATACAGAGGCAGGATCGTTTACATACAAAGCACACATAACTGTGGTCCAAAACCGCCTACCGTCTAAATAATGTCATACTGTTCGTCTAATCATGATTTAATCTATTTTAATATCCAAAGATATAATAGTTGATATTTCTGTTCTATAAAAGATTTTTATAAAGGAATATTTAAACAATAAATTATCTAATACAATGTATAATTCTAAAAAAAATATCAAATTCAAAATTGTTCCTTCAAGTCATCATAACAATAGTTTTGATAGTTAATGTGATAATCTGAGTCATTCAATCAAAGTTTTTCGAAAAATATGTACCCATATAACAAATTGCAACTTTTGCTGAAGATAAATGTCTCCTGATACTGCTTCATGCCGAGATTTTTGGTGAAGGTCGCGTTGACCTGTCATCTACAGGGATAGACACGCTTAACTAAACTTGTGCTTAACGGTCACTCATGCGAACATTGACCACGCTGGGTTCTACATAACTTACATTGATTCATATTACAATTAATCTTAGATTATTACTGCTTACATCATCGGTTTCATGCATCGTTAGTTCATGTTTTATATACACACTACCTCGTTACATTGTAATTATATTAACGTGATTAAATCAATATTATTGAATAAACCTTTTGATATTCCTAACAATACTTATTAGATAAAATAGTACAAAATTCTCCGTACCTAAAATAAAATACGATAGGTTGTGTGTTTAAATGCTAACGTATACTTAGTACTTATAAATAATTAGGTGAAGTAGAGCTGTATAACTTAGTACTTAGGAGTAGTGCTGTATTTATTTAATATACAACTGTATAATAGTGAGCTCAAAGCAATATAGTCCAAGTCCATTGATATTGGGTTCATCGATCATTAAATATTTAAGGATATTACTATTTATTCTTATTTCATTATGAAAATATTTTAATAAATATTTACTTTTATTATAACTTACTAATTTAATATTGTTTTCCTTCAAATTGATATGTTATACAAAGAGTGTAAATTGTTTTTTTTTATGTATACAGTTTGTTTTTTTTTTAGTTTATATTGAATTGTATAATTAGCGATAAAATTTTATATGCTTTTGATAATAATATCAGATATTTTAATATTAGGCCAAGCAGGTAAACAATGCGTGCAAATTGAAAACATATATGTGAATTATTGGTGTATTTATTTTGTAAAATTGGATTTATATACAAATGCTTACATCTAATAACAAAAATAGCATGTACAGTTATATATTTTTTGAAAAGAAGCAAGAATATAATACACATATTAAATAAAAAAATACGTTAACCTACATCCACTTAAATGTATTTAACGTATGTTTAAAGTGCATGTATGTATAAATTATATGTATACAATAATAATATTTAAATATGATAGATTATGTATGTCTATTTAATATAATTTCCTTACACATCATATTGTTTTACTATAAAGGTTAATATAAACAATCAGTAAATTAAACATGTTTTAATATGTTGTTTAGTGTAGATATATAATGTATTTATAATAAATAAACTAATATATACCTTATATTTAGCATAATATGGTGTATTTATATTAAATTACTTAATTTGAGTTAATGTTAATGACAACTGGTAACACTTAGCGTATAATCTAATGTTAGTATATGATACATCTGTGTATATTTAAGTGTATTCGCCCGAGAAAAACTGGCAAAGCAATAATACATCAAAATACCTCAAGAACATAGTTATTGTAATTAAATATAAATGTAGAATTGCCTAATTACATATTATTCAAGCAGCATTGTGCTCTATATAAGATATTTGTTTAATGAAATATAAAAATACTATAAACAATATAAAAAATAACATAATATTACTTTAAGAGCGTGGAAATGTCTTGAAGGACAATAATAAACAAAATTATATTCTTTGGTAGAGTCTAGGTTTATTGATATGCGTTTTATAGAGCACTCTGCCAATTTAGGATCAAATACAGGGTTTGTCTACTCTAAGCAATTCTATGATTATTTTTATAAGTACCTTAATCTCATCCACATTTTTCAGACAAAATGCCAACAAAACATATCATTATAAAATATACACATTTTTCTATTTTACTTTATTAAAAAATATTATGTAAACCATGATTTATACAAATAATGAATATATTTTTTAATGCTTTTCGTCTTACATAATTATAAATATAACAGTACTTTTCAATGGGGCGATATTTTCTTTGTACTTACAATTACTTACAAATACTTATATATTATGAAATCTTGTTCATAGTGTACACAAATGTGAAAATATACAGTTGTATAACTGTATATTTTTTAAATTATTCAATATGTGTTGTGTATAACTAATATAATTGTATACTTGATAAATGTGGATAGATTTGTATCACGTAACATAGTATTATTAGTAGATATGGTATTATTGTGGGATAATATCCGTAAGTAAATGTATATTTTTATGTTATTATTTATTATTAGCATAAAATATTTTTAAGAAGTAAAATATATTGAACATACTAACTTTATATAATATGATATAAGACGATGAATTCTACCTCTCAAAATTTTGTATGATATAGAGTTGTTTATCAAAATTAAACTTTATGTATTAAAAGAAAAATATTAGATATTGTGCGTATTTGTGAAAATATTGTAGGCGGAAGCGTGATTAAGCAAGGCCTAGCGCATATATATAATTCCTATATCGATCAAATAGTTTAATCGAGTTATGTGATTCGATGTGTGATCGATCAAACACTTTAGTACATCTATACAGTCAATCCAACCGTTATCGATTGATGTACTAGCTTTCTAGTTTCGCTTATTGACGGATCGATTTCGAATAATTGTGGATCGATTGATTAATCGATACATGTTAAACTCGATAGATAGTTTAACAACTGTTTATCAAAACGCGAACTATGTTTTTTCTCGAGTTTTTAGTTTAGCAATTAACTAGCTCTTGTGGATCTACATACATTTTTATATACTTTAATGTAAAACTAATCAATGTTTTACCTAAAAGTTGTATGTATGCGCTAGGCTTAATACTATGTAGTAGTATTGACATTTCTATGGTAGATGTTCAAATTGTATTCAAGTGTTTAGAAATGTACGACTATGAAATTACAAGATACAAGGGTATAAAATTCAAATTTTAAAATAATATAATAAAGTTTATACTTGTATTTTTGTTACTTTTATGCAGCTGACAATATAAGCAACATACGAGTATACCAATATATTTGAACAAGTGGTTCCACTGACCAAAATGGCTTTTGAGACGTTGCCGGGGGAATAAAAAATATCCAATTTTTTTTTTTAATTTTACGTAATCAAATTACTACAAGTTTTGTTTATTAAATTACCTTACTTAATTAATTAATAAGAGTACCTTACCTAAAGTTTATTTATGTTTTGACAGTGTCCTAACATCCATTAAAAACTTGATACCTTGTAAATTGAAATGTTATAGTCTAGACAAAGAATTGAATGTAAGTAGCTACTGTGAATGTCAAATAAACTGTTCTTAATAAACCTCTGTCCACAACGGTAGCAGAACATTTTGAAAATTAATTCTTATGATAAAATTTTAACAGGTAGACTCTACTAACTTATTTTTGTAAACTGAAAAAATGTTTTACATAGGTATTTTTTTAAGTCTGTGTGAAATTGAAACTTTATAACTTAATTCGCTTGCACTTGTTTATGACAAGAATGTGTTTTGTTGTGTATTTTTTACGACAATCTGACTGTCTAAAAACATTAACACTAATAATTTCATTATTTATGTATAGTTTCCGATTAACGATGTACTACACTATTTACAAATGTTTGTTAAATTCTTGGCTGTCTAACAGTTTCGATAACTATCAAATTGGCTTAAATATCAAATGGTCTCTTTTTTAACGATATATTGATCAAAAGTAATAGGTACTAGGTGTATAAATTTATAATTTTATGCTTGCCCTTCTTATTTATTTAAATGTATTAATAGTGTCTACGCCTGCTTAATTATATAAAACCGTATTGTTTCTTTGGCGTTACAACTTTTCTTCTCTTGTCATTTCTCAATCTTCAATTTCTCATTTCTCCTTCTTATTTATTTATGACTATAAAAGGATATGATTTACTTTTCATTTTTTTTAAACGCAGATACTACCTATTGGCAAGATATGGATGGGCCATTTCATTAATTGATAGGTGCTTATGCGCCGTGCGGTGGATTAATTTTATATGATTGCCATGCCTTTACGTTTATGTACTTGCATTTTCACGCGGCTTCGCCCCCTTCGGTCGGGTTCATTACAGCAAAGAGTCGGTAACAAGAAATGTAAACGTAGCTTTAAGGAAATAGCGAAAATCGTTCACGATTTTGATTTTTCCACAAAATGCAAATTTCGCATAATGTCATTTTTATTCTCACTTAATCCAGGTCTTATGTCATCTGTGTGCCAAATGTCATACAAATTCGACACAGTAATATTCGCGTGAACAAACAAACATGAATCCATTACAATCTTTTGTCTATAAAATATTAGTAAGATTAGAACGTTTTTGCAGATTTTATTGTCACTGACATACATGATAAAACTATTTAATTATTTACATAATCATGCACACATTAGTCACACAAGTTCAAAAAAAGGAATTGTTAGTGTATGTGTGCATATCGTCGCTTATATAACAATACCGCGCAAGTGATATTTGGTGAATTCTCAGGAGAGCCCAAAAAACTGTATTTTGTATGAAATACTTCGGACAAAATATACAGATTGTAGTATCTACTGAAAAGTTACTAAATATCACTTGAGACGTATTGTAACTGTATATTTTGTATGAAATTCTTCAAACAGAAAAAACAGTTTCTTATCGCTAATGAAAAGTTACCAAATTTTCCAGCGACGATATGTACATTTATATTTTGCAGTCTATATGCTCATTTATTTAACAATATACCATAAATTAAGATTATCAGAACAATACATAACGTACAGCATTAGTCAGTGCTGTTGTTCAGTAACCTTGAAGCAAATAAGTAAATATCATATCATTGATCGCGGCTAACAACCAATTATGACACATGATGATAGAGGTACTTATGTAGTAATTTCTAAGTGAATTCCATCTGATTATCGTTGATTATATCTTAAATGAGCGCTAAACAACCGTCGTTCTAACGGAGCTGATACGGGATCATGAGAGAACGATGTTTTAATCGTTGTGAGCTAAGGGACTAAAAATATTGCATACTACTCAATTGTTGCTAAGATCAGCAATATTGCCGGCGATATCGCTATATTATCCTTGTAAAATACTGCAATCTAGCTCTCCGGACATCTCGCGTTGTGGCTACGTTAGGTAAACTTAATATATTGCAAATGTCGCTGGGTTATACTGACTTAGCCGAACAACAAACAGATTGTGCAAAATTGCGCGTGACTACGCGATATTAGTCCAAACAAGCAGTTTTCATTTCCCTACGAGGCTCACATGAGGACAGCGCTATTCAGATTAAGACAGATTTTAACACTGCAAGGTTTGCAGAATTTAGAGGGCGGGCCTATTAGATAGTTAGCTAAATTATTAGTGAAAAGTTACATCAGTTGGTTAGCTACAGACTATAATACAAATAGCGAACTTCCCTTACTAGCTATTTGGTTGCTCGCTTGGTTAGTTTGCGATTACTAACCGACCCTGCTAACTACATACAACACTACTACAGAATAATTTAATTAACATTTCTGTGTTACCGTGTACATTACATTGCAATTAGCACTCCATAACTTCAGATTCTAGCTTCTAGTTAATAACTCTTTACTAGGAACATGTCCTAAGTCCATAATGCATCACCATATCATACTCTAAAGGAAACGGACGAAATTCAAAATGCTTTAAAATTCGTACCATAATAAAGTTAATTGCCTAGCAAATAAAAGAGTGACGATTTAATACTAGAAAAGGACAAACATAAAAGTTACGTTTAATATCCGCGTTCCGTAAGAAATTCCCTCAAAAATACGAACACAATTTTGTTTTTTCCATAAAATGTAAATTTCATTTTTTCCACAAAATGTAAATTTATTTTTTTCCATATAATGTAAATTTCGCATTAGGGTCTCTTTTATTCTCACCACACAGTTTTCTGATTTACAAGTCAGATTTTATAAATTATCACTTCATTATTGGGTTGTGTATATGAGTTACCTTTGAACGGTAGTGATAAATATATTGCCAAATTATATTAGCATTAAGAACAACTTTTGATGTATGTGTAATTTGATGTTTGTAAGAAATAAAACTAGTCAAAACATTTTCGTATTGTTTTATTACTTTAAAAAATATATCTTTAAGCCCCTAACAATCCATTGGAGACCAATATTCAACATTTAGTCTAAATTATGACCTCACAGAAAATGTACAATGATTAACTACCTAGAATTATACAAGAATAAAGCCTTAATTATTTATTGTTAAAATTAACACGAAACCAGTTGAACAAATAGTAAAACAATAACGTTACTTCCGTAATTTTAAATAAGAATAAAATCAACATAGGTATTCCTAAAAATTAGATATTTTAAATGTTACGCCACCAAATACTATTTACAATACAAAAACATTAACTAATGTTACTTACTACACCGTACGACATTATGCCATGTTATGAAAGTAACTGATGGACTAACTTGCCAAACACGAATATCGTCCCGTCCCCCCTAAAATCGGCTTTATAGCTTATAGCTTTGCTAAAGGTCCAACAGCTTTATAGCTTATAGCTTTGTTAAAGGTCCAGCAACAATCCTACCCTATGCGAAAGAGGGGGGAAAGTGGGGAGAGTCTGGAACAAATGTACTCCAAAATTTGTTTGTAAGGAAAGGTCCTCTTGATTGAAGATTCCTGTTTGTAGATGCTATAGGGATCCCTAATTAAACTGATCAATGACATAAACCCAAACCATTACGGTATGGTTTCCAACCGTAACCAAACGTTACTTCGTAACGTTACGATCATAACTTACATTAGTATACGGAAAAAAATGGCGGTGTTAAAAATAAATTTACAAAATTTTCCAGGTAGAACCAGCGTAGTTCGACCGGGGAAGTACCTCCGCCACACCTATTCCTAGCGTGAAGCATTTCTTGCGTTTCGTTGGAAGGGTATGGTTGCCGGCACACTTTTACATGAGGCGACCATCTCAGTCCTCGGGAGTAGCAACGCATCTGTGTTTGACTTCAGATGGAACTTATGTTCTATATGAAGTTACTCACAGATGTCTATGGGCGGCAGTGACCACTTACCATCAGGTGGACTGCATGCTCATTTGCTACTTCAATATTATATATAATATTATATATGTACAAAAACTCATCCACTGCTATTTTAGACTGAAGTCTGGTAGGTAGGGCGCAGTAGGTGTTCCAACTTACTTCTCAGCGGTAGCAACCCATCTATAAAATTCCACAGGTATGTATCATTTTTATTGGTAATATGTATAGCTGGCAGTGCTTTATTAAATGGCTTTTCTCACTTTGGAAACTAAGTAAACCACTCGAATTCTCTAAATTATTTACAATCTCCCACCCATACTATTTAATTTCGATATAAGATACTCGTAGTTGATACTTTATAAAATGGTATTATACAAAGACCTGCATTTAAAAAAAATGCTGAAACATATTGTTATTTTAGTCAAATATCAAAAAAAATTAATACTAATCGCACAACATAGTACAAATAACTTAAGTCTAGCCTAAAATGTTTGATCACTTTAAATACATTTGCCATTACCCTAATAAGTATTTCGAACATAAATACAAAAAAAAAAACCTAAACTCACTAAAAAGCAAGTTCATGGTAAATTTTATAAAATAAAAAATGTTTTTGGAGTTATTCATATAAGTATGTAAATCTGTTCAAATAGTTTATGCTCAGCTCATTTTTTATACTATTACGTGAAAAAAATGTACAAACCAATGTTGTTAAGACTCCGGACGCACCACCGCCACACTATTTCCGCCTATAGCAGTAGTGTTAAGCGCTTTAGCGTTTAAACCTTACAGTTTTAAATGTTTTTTTCTGTATATCATATGCAGTATATTCTGATTTTAAATAACAAATCTGAAAAAAGTACATATACCAACCGAACAAAGGGTGATATGAAAGTAGCGACACAAACACTACGTACATTTTTACCTATGCCAAAAACACCCAAATACAAATCAAACTCACCCCAAAAAAATATTACCAACAGACCAATAGCAAAAAAAAGTATAGATGGAGATGATCACAGTAGAGCTGCTACACTAAGTTGGAACACCTCAAATAAGTACATAAATAGTGGAACTTGCAAGCAAAGTTCAAACTAAGTTGAGGTGTTATCCCGGGGTCCTTAAATCCCAAAGTTCCATCAAATTTAGTTTTCCTCAATATCATAGTCAGCGTCCGCTATAATCTGATCCCCAGACACGACCTCATGCTCAGTCTTCAGATGCTCCAAGATGCACTTAATATTCTTCTCCACATCTTCAAACTTCATACATTTGTATTGACATATCTTACACGTGAAGAAATCCGGCTCGTTGCTCTCAAACACTTTCCACACCCAACTCGTGTCTTCTAAAACAAATATCTTGTTAATCTATCTATCTAAATATAAATAAATGAACACAAAACTCTTAAAAAAAAATTTGAAATAACTGCTTTTTTAGGTAACATCCCTGTAGCTTTTCTTAATAGTTTTACATCAAAAATTAGCAATATACAAAAGTTAGTTAAAAACTTATTATTTGTGTGTATGTTTATAGTAATATAATACAAAGAACTTTTTTATTAGATTGCACTTTGCACAACGAGCATGCAGTCCACTTGATGGTAAGTAGTTACTGCAGCCCATGGACATGTGTAAGCAAATAGAATGAATCTTATCAAATTTATAAAGACTAACATGAGTACAGAGCATGCCATGGCAGCTGGGTGTATTATACTCCATCCACGTTAAATATATTTGAAAAAGTAAAAAATAAATGTCCAATAATAAAAACATACCACCAGTCTTGTAATGAACCATTTTGAGATGTCTATTCATATTGCCGGTGGCGTTGCCCCCGTGGCAAATAGTCCGTTTGCACAGCTTGCACTGCGCTAACGTGCTTGTTACTCTGTTGAAGTATAACCAAATCCAACTGCGCCGCTGTTTCACGCTTTCTGTTGGGGATAAATTAAAAAGTTATGTAGATTGTTTTTAAATTATATAAATTGTCCATCTGATGGTAAGTGGTTACTGCTGGCCTAGGTCAATTGTATGTAAGTGACAGGATCAAGAGCAGTGATCGCCGAATGGTTGAAACTCGGGCTCTCGATCGGGAGTCCAGGGTTCGAATCCCAGGCACGCACCACTGATTTTTCTAAAAT
>DWLI01005188.1:0-10270 GCA_018249915.1 Cecropterus dorantes dorantes
TTTGTGGGCTTAAAAAGTGGAAAAAAAAAGTTGAAAGATAATGTTAAAAAAATACAGTTGAATTGAGAACCTCCTCCTTTTGTGAAATCGGTTATTAAATGCAAGTGAAAACGAGCGACATCGCTTGTTTTATTATAAATAGTTATAAAGTATGTTACCTTTCACCTTCAGAAAGAAATGTGTGAAGGTGGTAGAACTCTTTGTGGTTCGACTTCGGAAGCACCACTGCCACACTTATGTTTGTCTAATAACAGCAGTGTTATGCTGCTGTGTTCTGGTCTGAAGGGTGTGATTAGGGAGACATACTTTCCGAGGCATTCCATCTTAGTTCTCAGGGGTAGCAACGCATCTGTGACTAACCTTAGGTGAGACATTGATCTTACCTAGGGTTGATTACAGATATGCATGGGCGGCAGTAGCCACTTACCATCAAGTGGGCATGCTCGTTTGCTACTTCCATACTATAAAAAAGCCCAAAAAAAAAACAAAATATGGCACCTGGAGTGGCCGCTCTATGAAAATATTGTTCAATTAGGTATATTAGACAATGTTTGGCGGTCCAAAGCTTAACTTCTGCCATTCAGATACAGACCGCGATCCGCCTTTTGCCGACCGCTGCACTATAGTTTTTATTTTTTTCTCAGATTATTATAGAAATGAACTAATAGGTACCCACCCACTTACTCGTATTTCCTATCGATCCTATGTACCTACTCATACTTGATATCGAATCGAATCAAGTATGAGTAGGTAACAAGAGTAATTCAACAATGCTTTATTGAAGTCCAATATCTCTGCAGTTTAATATTTCCTCTGTTTTGTATGAAATGAAAGAATTGCTATTAAAATAAATCCTTCGTCAAAAATACTTTGCAGAAGCCAAAATAAAATGGAAATATTCAACGAAAGAATAATATCCGAAGGGTTCAACAATGAATGGCTTATTGTTGAAGCCCTTCGGATATTATTGAATATGTCATTTATTTAATTCGCAAGTTGCGCTAAACGGCTTTACAAATATTTATTACATAATTATATATTATAAGCGTACATTATATATATATTATTTTATTTTAACCGACCCCATATATACCAGATCATATACCTGCACCCGATCCCGTGATCCGTGATGCGTTGTCACTCCTAATGATTAAGATTGCCTCCTCAAGGCATCAACGCACGAAAAGCAAGACTTGCTTCCGCTAGGTGTGGTTGTTTGCTTAATATATGAAGTTGCTTGCAGAGCAACACAGTCCACGAGAGGTGGTAAGAAATTTGGCAATGGTAAGTGGTTACTTACCATCAGATGGATTACAGTTGCATTACCATCAGATTGATTACGAGCAGTGATAGCCAAATGGTTGAAACTTGGTCTCTCAATCGAAGATCCGAGGTTTGAATCCCAGGCTACTGATTTTCCTAAAATTATATGCGTATTAGAAGTTAATTATCACTGCTTTACGGTGAAGGAAAACATCGTGACAAACCTACAAATCTGAGAGTTCTTTAAAAAGTTCTTAAAAGGAGCGTGAAGTCTACTAATTCGCACTTGGCCAGCGCGGTGGACTATGGCCTCAAACTCTCTCAATCTGAAAGAAGACCCGTGCCAGCAGTGGGACAATAATGTGTTGACTGTAGATGGATTACATGCTCGTTTGCTACTTCAATCTAATAAAATAAAACGCAGAATTAAATAAAAACAAAAATAAATCGGTGCAGCAGTGCTCCCAAAGCCGAACAACAAAGTATTATACCATCTTTGTACTTTGTATGATGTTTATTTACTATCGACTCAGTAGACTTGTATTCCAGTACAAGTAACACAAGTAGTTCCTCATGTACTAGTGTAGGTACACAGACTTCTTGGAGACGATTTATTACTTAAGCTCCAACGTAATTATGCAAAATACTCTCAAAAGCTCTTGATATAGCACCCTGTAATTTACTTTGTTTTACACTAGAGACTGTGTAATTTTACGGAAATTAAGTTTTATTTTTTATCCAATGGAAGTAGTTTACTTGGTGCATTTGGTACAAACTAACCACCCCAACACATCTACAAACAGCCTCAAGTAAGTAAACGTTGTATCATTTTGGAAGATGTGCTTTTATATAGAACACGGGAGCCCTTAACAAATGGAATAAATTAGTTATAACGTTTCTCAAAATAATCATTCTTGACGTTTTCATATATATTGAAATATACATTGCACGTTTACGTTTTTTAGTTTTCAACCATACCTCACAATGTACTTTGTAATAGAGTTGTAAGGAATCTCCGCTTACGCCTCCGTTACTGCGGAACTTCCGCAAGAAATCGAACCTACGCTTCCGCATTCGCTTCCGCAAAAATTATTTATCAATTTACGTTGATTTTGACATACTTACAACGCGCAAGCAGCAACGCTAGGCAACTAGATGAAGAACTTTATTAAGATGGAGATATTACATGAAATAAAGTTTTTCTCTCATATTTGGCACCTTGTATAATTATGAACTCTTCAGAAATTTATTGGAAGGCGATAAAACCGCAAAGTGTTGTTCATGAATGTAATTTGCTTTTCTTAATTCTTATTATTTGTAATTACCAGACTTTACACAAGAACGGAACAATGTAAACTTCACCTCCACATCCGTTAACCTCCGCATCCGCTAAGGCGAACCTCTTAACCACCGCCTTCTCCGCTAGAAAGGCTTCGGTTACAACCACACTTTGTAACAACACTTTGAAATAATAAAAGCGACAACAGTGAAACAATTATTGCTTTAGGAAGGAATAAACGTTACTAAGGGCACTATTTATTTATACTCATACTCTAAGAATGAATATGTCTGCGTGTATGTCACTATCCCCAGTTTTATCGTGGTCTGGTGATGATCGGTCCGTTATTAAAGGATCACACTGTGAAGTTTCCTTTTTGAAATTTACATTGTACATTGCAATTAATGGGCAAAGTCTTGGACGGTGATCGTTTTAAGAGAACTAAAATAAATATGTGCGCATGAACTTGTGCACGGACACTCTTAGATCGACCCACCAGCGTTTCTCATTTGATTTTCTCAAAAAAAAATGCATGTACACGCGTTAGAAGTTACACTTCTTTGGCATAACAAATAAAAATCTTTTTTAAAATTTTATCTTTCGCCTTATTCTAATATACGTTTGTAAAAAAACGACACTAACAATAGAAAAAAGGTATTTAATACATTGAAAGTTTTATTATAACGCATTGTCTAGTTAAATAAAGTTTAAATATCCCAAAAAATAAAAATATTGACTATAGCTAACTTCAGGGTGTCGGTTTGTCGTAAAATTTTACTTCCATAATTTTCCCCTAACGCGCTAAAAGAAGTATAACTTTAAAACTCTGTCTATGGTCAAAAATCTACGTGTCCACATAGATGCGTAAACTTCTAAAATCGTCGCATTAAAACATTTGAAATCCCACATGTAACACATTTGGAATCTCAATAAATCTCCTTAAAAGCTATCGCTAAATCCAGTTGCTCAAGCGATAATACCCAATGGACCTCAGGTCACTTTATTTCATATTACTTAAATCAGATTTTAGCGTTCACAAAAAACCGAGTTATTTGACTTTCTTTTATACTTAGAACTAAGATAAACTTTGAATTTCTTAAATAAACGCAGCCCATATTCGTTCACTATGACCTTTGACATCTCCAACTAAAAGTGAAAATAGACAGAGCCTATCAAAGTAAAGAATAAAAATTGAGACAACATTGAAGCAAAGGTTATTATGCCATCCGAGTTATAAAGTACTTATATTATAAATCTTTCTAATATTATAAATTCTATAGTTCGTGAGGACATATGTCTGTGTGTCACTCTGTCACGCAAAAACTGCTGGTCGGATTTGGCTGAAATTCAGCGCACAAATAATTTATGATCTTGGTTAACATATAGAATACTCATTACCGTGGTAAAGGAGACCGAAGCGGGCTTAAACGCGAGTATAATCTAGTGTAAATATAATTTTCGGCATCGTGACACTTGCAACACTTACAAGACTTGACGAAATCGGCCTTGGTGAACAAAATTACTTACAAAACGCCAAAAATGCTCATAATAAGATAATGAAATTCCATTGGCTTTTGCTTTATCTACTCTTTTGGTCCGAGTTTGACACGGTCGTAATCTAAATCCCAGCGCCTAGAATTTATTTGCGTGCAATTGCTTTCTTCGAACTCCGTAGCAATTTGCTATTGACTTAAATAAATTGCGTACATTGTTGTATTCCAGTATATTCCACTGTTTGTCTCTATTACTTTACGGCTGAATGGATACAGAGAAAAATTCCTAGGCGTTCTATATTCTAGCATTATTTATTCCCGTACTGTATTGTATGTCGTGCCTCAGCAACATACATTACTAAAGAAAATGCTGTCTATTTCAACAAATCTAAACTGGTATCGACAATTTATGAATAGTTATAAACAGATTTAAAATATACATAGTAATTTGAATTATGCTTATCTAACGCATTAGGGTGCCCTGTAATGTTAGATGTAAGTTTGGATGCAATAAATAAATAAATTTAGATATTTAAATGCAAATACATACTATACTTTACTCGTCACCATTTTAAACTTCTTCGTTATTACTTCTCTTGAAGAAAGATAAGCGCTTCTACTTACTTTTTGCCTTATGAATTATGAAGACGATAAAGGAGCCCATCTGTTAATACATAAACTTTCAATAATGGCTTGCCTAATGTCTCCTGGAAATATGTTTGAGACTCCCCTAACTTTCAAAAACCTGCCAAGTGCGAGTCGAACTCGCGCACGAAGGATTCTGTACCATTATGTATAAAAAACGGCAAATTGAATTAGTTTGTGGTGCCCCTTTTAATATTTATTTTATATTAATTTAACTATTTATTTTTAAAGTGAATATATAACTAAATATTCTGTAAATATTTATAGCGTGTACCTGTTGCCGTTATTAATATCGAGCAAAAAAATCACGTTTGTTGTATGGTCTATTATTTGTTGTTATAGCGACAACAGAAAAACATTATCTGTAAAAATTTCACATATCTATCACGGATTATAAGATACAGCCTGGCGAAAGACTGACAGCAGTTTTAATAATAAGATTACATTTAAACCCTTTGGGTACGGAACCCTAAAACTGCTTTGAGTGATTAAAATATTGTAAGGTCGTATGTCGCCGCCTAAACTTGCGATATAAATATTTATGGCCTTATGACAGCTATGTTAAACGTTGTTGTGTTTTGATTTGAAGAACATGGTAAAGGAGTTAGAAACAAGGTGTTTCAACTTAGACCTCGAGAGTGGCAACATATTTTTGGCCGATCTCACTGTATATCTTACCAAGGGACTTACGTCGTCATATAAGCCAATGAGAAGCAGTGGTCCTTACCAACAGATAGATTGTTTGTTTGTTCGCTACGTCTATTATTAAAATATAATTATAATAGATACTCATTTATTTGTCATCACAGAGTCTATACTACCAAATCTAGAAATATCAAAATATCAAAGGATAATAGATTCATTTAATTTTCAATAATGTAGACACCCACTAAAATACTTTATTTAAACTCTTTCGAATACATTAGTGTATTATGTTGCGTTGTAGTCTGCATGATGTAAAAATTCATGTCAGATATGTCTACAGAAGATTAAGTCTCGCCGTACAGCAAAGTAATGCCGCAAGTGTCTTGGGAACCATGCCTCATACGGCCAGTCTAGACGGTTTTTTTTATTTATAATCATAATATTTATTTGTACATATATGTATAATTTTAGAATTATTTTTTTTGTTTTTCTTTGATATATACTATAGAAAATTACAAATTACAGTAGGTATCGAAACAAGGATGTTAGAGGCCGATCGTACAATTCATATCACATTAAAATGCTATAAAATGATCGCCACTGCCTATAAGGACGCATCTATTTATTATTTATTACGCCGACCAAATAAGCAGTAGATTAATACGCTGATAAATGATGAATAAGATATAAAAAGGTATACCTTAATTACAAATATATTTCTTACAATTAACACATAGCTAATTAAACTATATGCGATATAACATGCAGTACATTTTACTTGTAAATATATTTCGTGGCACAATGGAAACCGTTCCGATTTATCAAGAAGATATTCTCGCCTAGGTCGCCCAATATTTAAATTATAAATTTAATTACCTGTCTTATAATAAATATTGTATATTGTTTTGAATCTAGAATACCCACAGTATAGTTCATTCTAATGTACATTTTGCTGCAAGAAAACCTTATTAAAGGACAAATACATATCGTTGCTTATATAATAATACCGCGTAATTGATATTTGGTAACTTTTGAGGAGAGACAAAAAACTGTATATTTTGAATGAAATTCTTCAGGCAATATATAGTCATTGTCTCTCCTGAAACGTTACTAAATATCACTTGCGCGGTATCGAAACTGTATATTTTGCATAAAATAATTTACACAAAATGTACGGTTGTTTGTCTGTCCTGAAAAGTTACCAAATATCACTTACGCGGTATTGTTATATAAGCGACGATATATCTGTCTGTACGCCTATAGCCCACATCTGCACAAAACAGATATCGTTAGGTATATTAGTTGGATTAGACGTGATATGCTCTGATAAACGGCCACATGATGATAAGTTACCACTAACGCCTATGAACATATTATGAAACATCAACCCCTTAAAAAGAGTAGAGGTCCTGAGGTCATTATTGAGTTTTATTTTTACCTTTAAACACCACCTGACATTGATTCGAACACAATAGAATTTCTCGCATCCATCATCTATATCTATAAAAGACAATTCCGACATACTGACTTATAATATATATCAACGCACAGCCGAAACTACTGTACTGTACTGTGATTCTTAAACATCACACATTTTAGGTAACTCCCACGACGAAAGATGAACGTTAGTAACTGTTTATGGATAGTTAGAAACGTAAATACATTTAATACCGCAATTTAAAAAAAATAATTTCGACAACGAGTAATATAGTTATGAGATATTTAAGTCCAGAACTCAGAAGTTTAGTAAAAAATAAATAATTTTATGAAAAAATATTACTTTCTTATTGGATCATCATACTAAGTTTTTTGAAACTAAATATTTTTATTGTAATTATTTTCACTCTGCACATGGTCATAGAGTAATTTTTAGAAGCTTTTATTTCGAATAAAAAATAGGGCGTTTGATCGATTTTTATATTTACTGGAGTAAAATCGAGGATGAATATTTAGATTATAGTCTTCACATGCGAAATCGCAGGCAACAGCTAGTATTTATATATGTTACGATGTAAATATTTATTATTACCTACTGTCATTAATGTTCCTGTAGCTGTAGATAAACGGTACATATTACATCTATATTAAATAAAAGTAACAAACGAGGAAATAAACTACTTTGAAGTAATTGAGACAGACTAGAAATTTGTACGACATAATAAACCCTTTTGAAGGTTGTTGAAGGATAGCTCTTATTTCGAATAAAAGCCAAGAACGACGCCGACACTCTCTAAATGTAATATATTATATATTACGACAAGCTTCATAATAACTCCAAAAAATATAAATGCCTTCAACATGAGCGGAATAAGAACCCCTGAAATTAAATTTAATACGGCGTAAGCCCACTTACTTTATCTTCGTCATTGAAATCAAATGAAAAGAAGTTAGCAGCGACTACCGACGACTGTTTGCAAATACTCGACCGCATTATGAATGTATTCCATCTTGCGAAGGAGCGTTCAAGCCTCTGGAATTTATTACCCTGTAATTTTCTAAAGGCGAACGGAGCACATTTTTGATTTGGTAATTTAATCAAGCCGCGTGGTGTTGATATTGAATAGCAAAACTACCCCTGTTTCTGATATGATTATTTGATGAAATCTAGGACATTGGTAGCAGTGCCTTTCTGTGTAACATCAAAGCTACTGCGATCACCAACACGCATACCAGACGCGTTGATTTTTGGCAACCCTCATTAGGGAAGGATTGTGTCCGGCAATAGACCTCAAAATGGCGCTGAAACTGTATCGAGTAACCTTCTGAGAGATATAGTTTATTAAATTTTATCGTTGCTGAACGGGTTAAACATCTGAGAAGTATTCGAAGTAAGTACATTAGTTACACAGTCTAAGTGCTAAGGTGACCTGCGCGACTACAGAACTGCGAAGAACCGGAATACTACGCCAAGAAAATACATTTGGAAACGAGAGTTTGCTTCTCCTTATGCCATCTATTATGCGTTGTCACGTACAGAACGAACGACCGCAGAGGACTCGATCTGTTTAGATATTTGTAGTAGGTGTTCCTGTTTCCCCTCTTCGTCTTATTGTTTTCTCATTTCAATAAATCTTTTAAATTACCTTCACAACACTAAAACCAATAAATAAACGAGTCACCTTTAACACAACCATTTTGCGTCTTACAATTAACACATAGCTAATTAAACTATATGCGATATAACATGCAGTACATTTTACTTGTAAAATTGAGCCATGGCTCCTCTCAGAAAGAGATGTGCCTTATTGATAGTCTAGTCTAAATTGTTTAGCACGCTGCCCATGTAATGATTGCTGGACGTTTGAGTATTTTTTAAAGGTATATAAGTTTTCTCACGATATACTCGTACCTATTCCTCCAGCATTATAGCAAGTAATAATTAATTAAAACATTATTAGTTTAAAAATCAGAAATGTCTAGTATCCGAAATTTATGATCTTAATACCGAATATAATTACCAAATACCTTAATTGAACATTTTTCCCTCTAATAATTTTATACTGACCTAGACAACCAGACTTAAGTCAAGTCAGGCAGAATTTTACGTAATTTACATTGATCCTTCAGTCCACCGCAATTGATCATTTAATAAAAGGACGGACGAATAAATTTACATTTACTTTTGGTTTTTATTACCCGTTTACCCATTTTATTACCCTTTGAATTAGTAATGCGATGAGTTTCCAATCAATTTTATTTGCTTAAGTAATATATATTCATCATTCGTTTAGTATATTTATAAGAAAACTAGCAAAGAGTCAATTTTTAGGGTTATGTACCCAAACGGTAAAAATGAAACCCTATTGTTAAGAATCCACTGTCCGTCTGTCCTTCAGTCTGTCATTAAGCTGTGTATTCTTACAATAGAAATGTTCACAGATGACTTATTTCTGTTATCGCTATAACAACAACTTCTTAAAACAAAATAAAATAAATAATTGTATGGTACGGAATCCTTCGTGCGCGGGTCCGACTCGCACTTCGTCGGTTTTATTCAATATTAGTATACTCTTAGAAAACGAGGATACTAAGGCGACATAAATTCCACAACTTGTAAATGGGGTCAAAGATATATGGTAGGAATCGTTTTCGATATAAATAAAAATAATTTATGAGCAATCGGGGATTCGTACCAGCCGTTTCGCCGGATAAAATAATTCCATCTTGTCGGAGTACATTTACGTAGGAATAGTAATGTGTTTTGTATGCAATACCGAACGGGTATGCGCTTCAATAGATTTTAAGTGTGTGTACCGCCCATATATTTACATACATCTTGTCCCTGCAGAGACAAGATATATATGTGGCTCGGGACTAAAATATAGCTACTGTAACCCCTGTAGCAGTTGTGTACTGTAACCATGGCTATCGAAATTTACCAGGTGGACCCATTGTAGTTCGACCGGGAAGTACCACCGCCACACCTATTTCTAGCGTGCAGCATTTCTTGGATTTCGGTGGAAGGGTGTGGTAGCCGGCTCACTTATATATGAGGTGACCATTAGTCCTCGGGAGTAAAAACGCATAGGCTTCAGATAGAACTCCTGTTCCATATAAAGTTGCTTATAGGTGTCTATAAGCAATAGTAACCACTTACCATCAGGTAGACTGCATGCTCGTTTACTACTACAGTTTAATAAAAAAATCCTTCTAAGATTGCAGGATTGCAAAAGGAAAAAGTAGGAGCTCGAACCACGTAGCCATCGACCCTAGGAAGGACGACGGTAGGAGCATTGTGCAGTAAACTTTTGCGTTAGTGTTAACGAGTTTTGTTCACAAAAATACGAGAAAACGATAAACTCAAAGATTTTTAATCGGATTGCTACTTCCAAAGATAATGCGTTTAACTAAAAATCAATACTGATATTTATAACACTTATATACCTACTAGCAGACCGGTACCCACTTCGTTGGGCATTAAAATTTTTTTGGTGTAATTCTTAGT
>DWLI01005189.1:0-10269 GCA_018249915.1 Cecropterus dorantes dorantes
AAAATAAAAGTGAAATTTTCTTTTTCCTTGGTTATCAACTTTTTTTGGATTGTCTATCGAACTTTAACATAATACATAGACAATGTGAATCAAAGTGCAATGTAGGTATTGCATTCAGGTATGCACAATGCATACTTACTATAATAACAAACACTAAATTAAAAAAATAAAAAACTTCAAACATTGAGCACGGAACCCTCCGTTTGAATAGCACGTCAAAATCAAGTTCCACGCGCACTTGGCCAATTATTTTGTTTTTAGTTATGTAGGCCATATCAATTTTAATACGGTTTGATCAGTATTCTAATACTATCTTATAAATCTTGTCATCGGCAAAGTTTCGTCTACCTGTCTACCTGTCTACAAATGATAAGTAGATGTAGAATTCTGAATGACTCTTGTCTTTCAGAACCCATTTCCGAATGTCGCGCGACTTCTATCTCCGCAATTTTCCAGCAGATCTCATAATTCAGAGACTATTTCACAAAGTCTATAAAATGATTATATTCTGTAATGTGAACGCGAAATAAGTGTGTACCTATATGTTTCCGGTTCGGGGACCCCCGTCAGAAACAAAGTTCCTTAATAACATTGAAAAATTGCAGTAATAACCATGTATCTAACTCGCGTATTATTTAAAAGTAAAAATAAGTGTCTATGCGTTCAGGTATTGGGGTAACTACCTAGGTAATCCTGTCTTAAACCAGGTTACAGACTGATTTAACTAGCAAATCCGTTTAGTTATTTTTGCATGATTGAATAACAAACATGCAAACATACTATCTTTCACATTCGATAATTAAGTTATTATAGAAACAAAAAACCCGACGACCTAAACTGAGAAGAGAAAAATAAGTACTTTAATCATGAAATATACAGTTTATTGATTTTACAATAATATATTTAATCCAAAGTTTTAGGATATATTTATCATTTTAAAGGTACTAAATAAAACTTTTCAAAAATACATATATGTTATAAAACTTTTATGTTACTATTTTGATGAAAACTCATAAAAAGCGTAAAATTAAATACATACTATAATTATAAAAACATGATATCGTTTGTAATCATTCGGGTTTTTCATTCTAATATTTTTAACAATGTTACGTGTTGCGTGAATGTATTACCAAAGTTAGGATCACATTTATAATATTAATAGGTTTGGCTTGGTTTAATTTGATTTAGTTTCATTGCCGATACGTAGGTAAGCATTTCCGCATGTCACAGTTCTATTTTCAGCTCGAGACGATCCCGTCTTAGTGCTCACATCAAAGTGTAAGACAACTGGAAAGCTGTGTGAACAGGTACACATAATACATATATTGTATGTAGCTCACTCCTCCACCTCCACAAGTTCCATATTCATTATAGAGAGGTATGATTCAATACAATGCATTAGGAGTAAAGGTTGCCTTTCATTGTTACTAATATTATAACATGAAAGAAAATACGGTACCCTTTCTTACTCTTTGATGATGTTTGGAACGCTATTGTAGTCAGAATAATACAATGAAAGCAAGTACATTTGAAAGAAAATAAAAGACGTTAATTAATTATGAATAAATAAAATTTAAAGTTAAACACAAATATCTACAAAAAATCGTTTCCTATTTTCTCATGATCGGGGATGGTATGTTTTCTTCAAATCAGATCATACGAGCAGCATTTCAGTTTTAACATTTTGGTCCATAAGTTGCGCGGAGCAATTGAGTAAAAAGAAAGAAATACGATCGAATTGAGAACCCCGACTTAAGTTAGTTAGAAAGAAACTGTTTTTTTTTTTTTAATTTGTGGTTTACTCCAAAGAGACTACCATTACACCTATTTCTGCCTTACAGCAGTGTGAACCGATGTCGCGTTCTGGTTTGTAGGGTGTGATTTTTAGCATTCCAACTCTAGTCCACTCGTTAGGGCGACCAACGTATCTGTGTTCCACCTCAGTTAGGACTCCCTATCTAGGGATTACTGATGTCCACTGGCAATAATTGCCATCTATCATATTGCTTCTAGGTTATAAAATACCTAATCCAAAATAGTATTATATCATACGGTGGTATTCTGTTATATACATTAAAGAACACGTCACTTTCATACTAGCTAATAAGCTTTAATTGCCAAATTATGCAATAAATTAACTAAGGCAACGTTGTTGGCGTAGTTTACTGATACGATGGTTTGGCAAATTTATTTTTTATTCAAAGCGATAAAAGGCAGGTATTCGATATGATCTAATTAAACGCTTTAGTACACTTTGGACGAGGTTAGGAAGTTATATTCTTAAACCTATATTACGCAAGATGTAGGAAATATGCATGAGTACCGACTGTTGAGGGCATTTACCAACCGTGTCTGTTTTATATTCCGTTATGATCATAGAATCAAAATGCAAAAACCAAGCTCTTGTCCCATTTAGATCCGCGCTGCTATATTTTTCGTTAAAACATATGAAATAAACCACATGGTAAAATAACGATTACTTAAAATATATAACAAAATCGTGATATTATAATATAATCCTATTTTTTTTAAATAAATTTCGGGTCACTAATACATTTATGGTTATACATTATATGTATTTATCATCTAGCTCCTTCTGATTTTTCTATACTTTTGGATTATGCTAAAATTTTATTAAGTGTAGTTTGTGCAATATCCGACTACAAAAAATTTAATTAATGTACATGTTCAATGTTCACACGTTAAACATCATAGATTTTAAATTTACAAGATCATTTCTATGATACACTTATTATGAATATTATGCATGTACTGGTCGAAATTACACCTTATTTATAACTAACTATACCCTGTGATTACAAGCGCAATGGAGATATAATAGATGGATTTTAATTAGATTAGGACTAAATGTTGCCTGAAAATACGGACTATAAGTTTATTTTTAGTAAAATTCAGTGGTATTTATCTCATTTTTATTCTCTTTTCCTCAAATTATTGTTATTTTTGGAAAATATATGCAAAGTAGATACAGTCACGCGGATATACGTTCGGTTTTATTATTTGTATGGATAATTGATAATTTGAGAGTTTTAAAATTGATAAAACAAAAAGTTTGTCAACGTTATTAAACAAAAGGCAATCGGTTGACATACAAGTTAAACACAGTTTTAATTAAAAAGTCAATATGATATATAAATAAACGATAAAAGTTCGCATAAAATGTTGGTTTTAACAATGTTCGCCGTCTATCACAGTGTGGATTACAGAGCAGGAAGCCATGGTTTCGAAACATTGCATGTTATGCTAAATATAGTGGATTTTGGCCCATAAAGCTATGCGAATGTATGTGGGTTACCAGGGACTATCACAAATAGCACAATCGTAAATGTCTCTGCAGTTTCGAAATCGCATAATGCATTTCTGGAATCAGATATAAATATACGGGAGACTGTTGCCGCCGATTTGGTTGCAACACGCCATAGTATTTAGATCATCCGAAAAAATATTGTCTGGGCAAATATGTCTGATGAGAGCATTGGTGGTAGCACTGCTTTGGTTCGAAGCAAAATCATCAAATGACAAATATGGCGGAGGTTTCGACTGTACGCTACAAGGCCGCTTCGAAACAATCTAACTACCTATATGTATATTTAACAGCCTTGATACTACTGTTAGACAAACGTCTCTTCTAGACGCCACTCGAACCATGTCTCATCAATTTTCATTAGAATCCAGCGATACCAAAAGGTTGAGAATAATATAAGTTAGTTGCCCAGACCTTTGATAAGCCTTTATGGTTATCTCCTAATGACGACTTCAACCGAGATACTGCTTATACTGTATACTGTTGATATCCATCCAACCCCTGATCTTACCCGCTATTGCTTAACTTTGTAAATGGGTTGCAATCTATCCTTAACAAGACAATAGATTTGTATTATATAACACACACGTAAGTAGCTACAGTATCCGGCATGGCTGATACCTACATGATAGATTTCTAAATTTGAGTATTCGTGTCGAGTGGAACTCACGACATACATACATCCCTTTTAAGGATCAAAAATCAAAATATTCTTTATTATCTTAATAGACTAAAATTACAGGTGAAGTAGGATATAAGACTAAAACATGTGACATAAGTAACCTTATGAAAATGTTTAGGTTTACACTATTAATTACAGTAAAATTTATACCTACATTAAAAGCAATATTCCAAATAATTGCGGTAAAATGAAGATATGATGAAATGCTCGGTCGATCGGCGCGTATATTTTTGTTTACGCGCAAGGGAATGCGAGCGGTGTGACGCATCCCGGACCGTTGACGCACGGCTCTTGAAACGGTCTTCCTGTCACAATTCATGTGAAATTTAAACTGAAATTATACCCGCCTTTTAAATAAGCGTTAATAGAACGCGTCAATCGTGTAACTTTGGACATTACCTTTTGCCAGATGTAATTCTCGCCAAATGTAGATTAAAATTAAAATCCATTTTAACACCTCGGCAAGATTTATATAAATATCAATATCTGTCTAAAGCAATAATGGGGTAAAAGATGAACACTTAATGAAACCAAGTCAACAACTCCAAAATTATAAAACTATTAAAACATGTCTTGAGTTCATTTTCTTAGACTGCAACTTATATCATACGGAAATGTAAATAAAACAAAATACAACACATAAATTACGCATGAACACCAATTGCCTTGGTCGTCTATTTAGCACCTAGAACGATTCATAATGCAAACTATGGTAATAATGATTCTTTATATGGCACTGATACCCTCGCACTGATATAATAAGGGCGCTAACAGAACTAGTTAGCGACTGACAAAGAAACACTGCGTATACCTGCACAGGAACTATGTGTTCTAATGGTTTATTCTATGCGTTTAGTTATTAAGTATTCGCTGATATTTTTATGTAATTGACAGTTCCTTTTTTTATCTGCGGTATCCGAGATATTGTCACTAAAATGCATTTTACTAGCTGTCAAATGTTTGTTCTCGGACAAGTTTTAATTAAATCGGTCTAGCTTTCAAGTTCAGCAGACATCAGTGTATACATATAGACAGACCAATTAATGAAGGTTCAAAACCTGTGTAAATATTCGTGTAATATATATTATACGAGTACACGTGTGTAACAAGTTACGAGTATGTCTCTTTACCATTGGTGTGAGCAAACTTAGGCAATTACATAAAATAATTATTAAGTAGGTAGAGGTACCTAGATTAACAGACTCATTGGAAACGTTGGTTTTTGTCATTATGTGGAAATCTGCCTTGCATGTTAAAATTTGACTTTAATTTTTTTATCTTAACTTCTTGATGATATGTATTATAAAAAAAAGCATAAGTTCTTTTGTTACAATACTTCTTGAGGACAGCGTGTATCATATCATTTATTCGTTATATATACTTTTTTCAGTTCGAACGGGATACCAACATGACTGTAGTAACGAATCCAGCGCGCAGAGCGTCGGATGAACCGGTAGAAGAAGAAAGACGAGATGACGAGATAGAGCCAGAACCGACACCTGCTGAAGAAGAACTTACCAGTATAGTCCAGGATCATATGCGCTTATACGACAATGAAAGACAAAGTGATATTATCTTCGTCGCTGGAATAAACGGAGATACTTGGCGTTACCCTGGACACCGTCGCGTCCTCGCCGCTACCAGCCCCGTGTTTGCAGCTTTATTGGCAGCAAAAACCGATGTCATTGTTGTAGATTACGTCGATCGTAGGGGCTTCGAACAACTACTGCGATATCATTACTGTGAACCAACGCAATTAAATTCTGTCGTCACAGCTCGGTGTGCGCTGGATGCTGCCTACAAATTCCTGTGCCCACCACTCGCAGAGCGTTGCGCTCGTCGCCTCGACGAATTATTGGATGCTGGCATAGCGCTCGAAATACTACGTGATTTACGGTACCTCTGCGCGAGGTTACCTGGTGCGGCTTCAGCTCCTCCACTGCCTGCCCTCACAAACGATCACGCGGCTCGTGCATTAGCGCAGTGTTCACGTTGGTGCGATTCTCTCGCTCATAACGCATTGCTCGTTCTTGACGAGCATGCCGACGAAGCTCTTACCGACGAGAGGCTCGAGGAACTTTCTTACGAGGATCTTGCGCTCATAGTGCGTCGCGATACGTTACGGGTGTCGAGTGAGCTCGTAATAGCAGAGGCTTTATTCAGATGGAGTACTTCAGTATGTAAACGTTCTAAGCGTGAATTAACTCCGACTAATAAACGTGCTGCGCTCGGTGGCTTGTCGTACTGCCCTCGGTACTTACTCTTACAAGGGGAAGATTTGGATCGCGCTTTGGGGCTGGAATTGCTTGAACCAATGGAACGCGCTTTGGTGTTGGCACGAGCACGAAAGTTGTCGGCTCCTATTCCAGTAGGTGCTGATCAAGAGGCTTTACTGCGTCATTGGGCTCGCCCGCGACCTACTAATCCAGCTGCGTTACCAGTGCATCTCAGCTCACGTTCGTTACCCCCAGTCGAGGAGGAGCCCGTTCCTACTAAACTATGTGCACGCAAGCGCAGACGGCCAAAACAACCCTGCTTTGAGCCGGACGACAAAAACCCGAAAAAAGGCTGTTGCGCATGTTTTGGCGAAGGTTTACTCAGAGCTCTTATTTGTCTATTTGATTAGGCAGAGAGGAAACATGGAAGACAACGAGAGTTTTGTTTATAGTATGAGGACTGTTATTCGTATAGAGTTTAAGACCAGGAGAATAGATAGGTAATGTCATGTTTATGGGAAGTTGGAAGTGACTTAAATACAAGTTGGATATATTTGATGATTTCTCGCATATTCTAGAATGTTTTGGACATTTTTGTGTTATCAAATTAACATTTCAAAAGTGTATACTAAATTGCAATGAATATATTTTGAAGATCTAGATAAACTAATGTAATTTTAGAGCCTAAAATGTGACAATTGTATCGTAATTGGAAATCTAGGAGAAATGCGTATAAGAAAATGTTGATTAGTAAATGTTGATGTAATGAAGGTTCTAGAGTTGGTTTTGAATGATGTTGATTGCTCGATATTCTTTACTCGTACAATCCTTATTCGCAAGATTGCAGCTAAATGTTAATTCTAATTATTTCAGTGTCGTAGCTTAGTTGCAGGGCCCGATCTTCGGGGCAAGACGAGTAATTGCCCAGAACGGCAAACATAAATATTAGGGGCAAAATTAAGTAGGGGGGGGTGATATTTTTCTTGATCTAACTATAATCGCTTTACCATCCGCACTAGGTACAAACCCCTCGCTACGACTGCATGTGACGTAAGAAGTCACTGTAAAGGACGACAAAGATATTTTTGCCCGGAGCAGGTGAACAGATCAGGCCCTACTTAGTTGATGTTAGATATTTCGTGGCTCAGCTGCTTAAATCAAAGTATTATCCTTAGAATTATATTCAATTTAATCTCAAATATTGTGATACGACTTTTCTTATATAACCAACTGGCTTATAATCAAATAATTTCAATAAGTTTATGAAGATTTCGTCACTATGACGTGTCAAATTGTCTAACAATTTGTGTTTCTTTGTATTGAGTCCAATAGCTAGTTGGTGCACAAACATTTTAATGTGTAGGCATAAGCATTTATTTTAATTGTTGTATATTAGATTATGTTGCATTTATTAAGTTTATGTTTGTAAACATGTTAAATATTACCAACATTGGGAACAATTCCCTAGTAGACGAATTAGGCGATTTTTACACACTAAGTAATATAATTTTTACTAGTCGTATTTTAAGTACATGCTTAATGTTATACAGTTTAAGTAGCATTCAATAAATGTAGGAAATTTATCGTAGTTTAGCTTTCCTTATTTCATGTTTCATTGATTCATGTGTTCAACGTCAATTTCTGCTAATTGTATTTTTACTAATTTAATTTTTGACTGTGCCATATTGTCGACTTATTATAAACAATATTTAGGATAATATAATTTCATTTTTATATAGGAACTAAACTTATTGTAATTACTGTCTTTTACTCGTACATGATAATCTAAATGTGAATAAAATGAGACTAAATATTTTCATAAATATCCTTATTCTACAAAAATTTCTGAACACAACTTTAAAATTTCTATTGGCATTATCTACTAATAAATGTGCATGTTTATACATTTAGAGATTTAAGCTAATCATTGGTCTACAAGTCCTAATTGACTATTGTAATACCTTATTACAAAAACCGTACTTTCTCAATAACAAATTCCTAAATCGGTTTAAAGAACTAAGCTTAAGATCTAAGATCTATTACAAAATTTAAAAGAAATGTATTAAATGTTTTATCTATTCGACTATTTGTGTCTTTATGTGTATTATTCGTGTAGCGTTCAGAACGATTACTTAAATAATCACTTGCATTAAATGTAATAAAATAAATGTTATTCATGTGTTCGGCTCTGAGCTGCATTTATGTAACAATCCGATTCTGAATGAAATAAATATGATGTTTAAAAACGTTTGTCTTGGCGAATTATTTCATAAACGATTATCAAACAATAGCTAGATAAAGCTTTTAACATGCTTATGTTTGAACGCCTAATCTCTAGTATTGGTCTGATTTAAATATATTCAAATATTATTGGCCGCTTACTGAGGAGGGCAAAGGGTTATAATTTATTAAAATCCGTTATTTAGAGGGAAGATTGCTGCAAATTTAATTATTTATATACCTTAATTGCGTATCAGGCGTTTCATTTATATAAAATATTCTTCAAGTTATATGTATACTTATTATTATTTGATTTCAAGCGTAATTTATGGTCTGGATTAAACTTATCCACTTACACACTTACAAACTTGCAAAGCAATGTTTAGTAGGTAATACAGTAACAATCGACTACTTTATGGTTTTTTACTAGCTTCTTATCAAGTAATGATTACTTTCAAAGTATATCTAAATCATTACAATGATTTCCAAAATTACATTACACAATATAAATAATAACCTTATTGTTGCCCTCTTAGTAATAATTTATTTATCAGAGAAAGAACAATATAAATAGTAACAGCTTAAAACAGATACACTGATAAAAACAGCTTTTTCTCTCATATTTAGTTACTTCACAAATCCACTTTATTGCAGATTTTAAGCTATTTGAGAAGAAAAAGAAGTAATTTAAGAAATAGTATTTTCGGTGATATCGCAAATCTCGGTCTCTTCGAATATAGGTGCAGTAGAACGGAACGAACTCTTTCGTGACCAGAGGCTATAAGCACCAGGTCCTGCGGTGAAGGCTTCTAATTTTTCCACTTTTTCTGTTATTCCTGCAAGTGTGTTCTCAGCAGCATGTAGGTCATCCCGTAGCAAGATAACAGTGTTTTGCAATTCTATCATCGAATCAATTTTGGAATCGATTTTGTCGAATTTATCTTTAATCGATTCGCGTGCTCGCTGCATCTCCTCTACCTGGTTGGTTATTCGTGAAGTTATTTCACGTTTTAGTTCTTTAAATTTTCTATCGAATGTGTTATCTTCCTTGCTGTCACGCCGTTTCCTTTCCCCAGTATTGGTAGATAATGTCCTGTACTTATAACCGGAACTACGAGATGTATAGCAATTTTTATTAAATCTTTCTGACATCACTTATCTTTATACACTTAAGAATCCCTTCTTAAGTTATGCTTCATACACCTATATATTTTGGAATCTACATCACTGCTAGTAAAACAGTTGTACGATTATTAATATTTACATTTTGTTGTGTTTAAACATTTCAAATTTTTAACAGTCAAAGTGACATTCGTAAGGTCATTGATAATTTTGTGTCTGTGATGTGACCATTTAGGTAATTTAGTTTTGTATGTATTGTCTAACATGTTAATACTATTTCCTAAGAAATTATATACTTAATGCTGACATTGACATGCAAAAAATATATAATGAATTATTTTATAGGTACAACATACAATTTTGAGGACAAGTGTCAGAATATCGAACCATCGGACGCAGTTAATAAATGTTCTAAATGGTATGTCAAACATGAAAATAGGTAGTAGTTGACGGAGATGCTCTTCAATTGACCAAGTAGCAGTAGTTACCAGCACTTTGATATATATAATAATAATATAGGTATATGAGTTATGTATGCTAAGAACATGTTTCAAATTTTTCTTAAAGATCTAGAGACGGTGGATGATTACAATAACAGTAAAAAAATTGGTGGTTTCATCACACGTAGATACAAAGAAGTGCTTGGGTATTACCAAACTAGCCCTCCTTCTCTTGAAAGAAGACTAATATCTAGGAACAAGTAC
>DWLI01005190.1:0-10269 GCA_018249915.1 Cecropterus dorantes dorantes
AACTATGTATTTGATGTCTGTGGTAATATCAATATTTGGTGTCACATAACATTTTTTCTTGTACATGTCATAGTAACCGAATAAAGGATAAAAAAAGATTAGTAGAAAATCTATCGGAAATGTAATTTACACTTGAACAGATTTTACCGACAACTTACAATAGGATTGGAATGGATACTGAATAAGTGGGTTAATACACTTGATACTACTTATTTATACTAATAACCATGCTTGACATCGTGGACACAGCTGATGAGCGACAACTTGATATTAAATGACTCAACTACGTCTAAATAGCTCTCATCTGATTACAGAGACCACTTCAGTGCCATTTACCTAAGTGATGCCGCATTCTCTTCTGTGTTGGGTTATAGCCGTAAAACTACAAAGATCACTTAAAATTAAATGAACTGTAGTCAACCTGGTTAATTTTAAATGCATCTAAAAATAATGAAACAAAAAGGTGACGAAAGCGTAAGGTATATCTAGTATTTGTACACGTAGCTTAATTAGGTATTTGCACGCTATAAATACTAGTCTGCTTGATTTCACTTATACCAAATTTGTTCATGACAGAGAAAGCTAAATCACAAGTACATAAAAGGTGCTATTTCCAGCATCAATATTGATGTAGCTGAGGCGACATTTGCGTCTCGGTAGCACACATTCGTGTAAGATATTGTCACACAAAGCACGCTGTCTGAGGTGTATGGCCGTTTTCGTAACAGTCACTCCAACGACTCGAACTCTACATTGACATGAGCCATATTTATAGTATAGGTATATATAGTATATTAGTATATAAAATATATTTATTGTGTAAGAAAAAACATATTTGTTATATGTAGAAATAAGGATTCAAAAATTGGACCCCTCTTTTATTCTGAAGCAAAAAAAATTATATCTATTATTTAAAATAGTCGTTTTGAATTCTAATATAGACATTATTATATATGTAGTTGTTATTTTAAGTCATTTTTTATAGTACCTGTATATATATTTTCTTATCTTAGTATTAAAATATGTTTAATAATTAACTTAAAAAAACGTATTTAACTTAAATATATCTTTATATGTCATGATGACTATTATCACAGAGACTACTGGACCGATTGTAATTACTCTTTCTTTGTTAGAAAGCGACTATTATGTTAAACAAAATTCATGAATAAACTGCTTTAAATACTATATCATTGCCAAAATTGTCACATCGAAAGTAAAGGTCCAGTGGCGTTGGGTATGAATTGGGCAAAGGATCGCCGTGGCGGCCGCTGGGCGGCGGCGCGCGCTCCAGTGCTGTCGGGCTCGGTTCACCACGCGGACGTACACACCACACGATGACGAGAGTGCAGTTCGTGTTATTGATCGCGGCTTTTGGATGTGGTGAGACACTTACCTATTATGTTAAAACTCGATACAGTGCTACCTGGAATCCTACCGTACTGGAAATCATATATCAGAAAAATACACAGTGGCAACAACCCTTCTCAAATTATAATCAAAGCCATAGATCCATACTGAATGAGAAGAATAAGACCATGGTCTACCTATGGTTCTATAGACCTATTATATATACGTTAAACATATAGAAATTAAAGAATTTACGTACTGTATAAACTCAAAAAGAAAACATTATTGTACCATCGTAAGATTGTGTACATTGAAGTTTATTCAGCATAGTTTTTCCGTCTATTGTTGCAAAATGATATTTTTTTTCTCATCTTAGAAGGACATTGAAGAATTAGTTCTTGAGTTTTATTACTTTGAGATTTGTTAATCTATTCATGAAATATATTATGCTGTCCGACACGACTTAATTATAGTTGTAGAAGGGCATCTTTAGTAAATGTTATTAAGTCAGAATGATTACCATAACCAAAACGCAGAGTACACTACTATACGGAAGATTTACAATTAAACTACTATTTTATAGAATTTTGTTACAATATTTCCACATACAAGTACTAAAGTAAATATAATGTTAAAATACATGCATATATTTGATGTAATTCATTTATATTCTAACGATCATGTACGATTTTTGCAGAATATACTTAGCTAAGGATTCAACGTAGAGGCTATGGTCCGTCCAATATTTGCGTTTGCATACCTGAGTCTTGTTTGTGTCAGTTAAAGGTCAACTAAACTGAACTAAAAACTAAAAAGACGAAGGTGAATAAGATACAGTAAATTTTATCGTGCGTAACGAAATAGCCCATTCTAATGCAATTAAGATAAGTAAGAAACAACAATTAATGTAATAATCCAGACATACATATTTAAACAGAACATATAAATATATAAATACCTTCAAAATACTTTTAATGACTTACATTCTTAGTATTCAAAGTTTTCAAAATATCTTTAAAAGTGGATTTTATTATTAAATACGTATATGATGTTTTATATTTTTTATATCCACACTTTAAAACCGGATATATAAGCAAGTTCTAATCTAATAATCTATCTAGCGGACATTTTAATTATCATCTGAATTATTTACTTGAAGGACACTAAGATGGAAAATAGAGGAATATAATACCTATTGATTATATATTCTATTCTCAACTATGGCTTTCTATTGTAACTTTTGCATCTTTATATTAAAGTCATTATCAGACTCGAAAGTGTCACGTCGCTGAACAAGTCTGCTCTCAGAAGTTTGAGGCCTCAACAATGAACAAAGGATCAATAGGGAAACAACCTAATAGGTTTAAACTGTGAGAAAAAATTATAGAACTTACTTATATCTGGTTTCTTTCATAATTTATACTGTCGGGATTTAAAGGTCATAAGAGGTGCGCTATCTTACATTCAAACAAAAAATATCTAAATGGAAGTTCCAATTCATTGCGTTGTTTTCCTAAGTATGAAGTAGTCTCAACTTAAACGTAATCGCTAATTAATATATTACTTTCTTTCGCTTAAGAGGCGTAAAGTAAAAATAACTGTGTAGTACAGGCATGTCCTATAATCAAGCTAGTACTTTCTAGTAGATCCCTTACTCTATTCTCGTTTTAGATACTCATAGGCTTCGGTCACCACTTAAGTTCAACTAGATAATTTTAAAGTTAGCTTGTAACGAATAAAAATAATTGCAACCTATAAAAGTTTATATAAAATAGTTATAGTCGTGATAGGTGTTCACTTCAGAGTAAATGACAGTATTATGACTGCAATTATCATACATTTCTAATAAATTTTACTTTCCATTGTTACTTAAATAAAGTGCTTAATTAATTTTACAAATCAATCAAATAATGATTGAGTATGAGGGTTTAATTACAGAATATTATACAACGTGATACCCAAAAAGCCGTATGCCTACTTTATTATGAGATTTAATTATTTTTACATAATAAATGGAACCAGTATTTCGACATCGCGAACTGGATGATCGCGGAAATATCAACTAGTTCTTGTAACTTTTAATTCGAGGTAAAGAACGATTACTTAAAAGTTACAAATAAATAGTATCGATTACTAAATCTAGAAATTTTAAATGTATTTTATGAATACATAATATAAAGAAATTTTTTTTCGTTAGTTTAAAAAATTGTAATCAGTTACAAAGGAGTGCTATATAAAAAGAAATTGCCGCTTAAATAGGTATTAAATTAATATTGAAAAATATACATTAGTAAGTATACCGACACCCCTATTAACTACAAAGATATATTTATGTTTGGTTAAACATGTTTTTAACATGATTAATCATAATAAATGGTAATAATATGACCTAAAGTTTGTAATTTAGTGGTAGAGAATTCGATAAATATGTAACGTTATGATATCCCCCATAAAGAATAGTGTAAAAAGAAATACGGAGTATAAAAACACAAGCGGATGTGTATCATGCAAATGAGATCATGCAATATGACCAAAATCTCATATTTGGACGTATTTCACCACTAAAATATAGTTTCTTAAGTTTATCTTAAAATTAATGATAGCCGACTTAATAAAAAATATCCTTTATCTTTTTTACCAATTTTATATGTAACTAGACGTGATTCGCGGTTTCACCCGTTATTACATAAGAAAAAATAATAAAAAAAAAAAAACAAACAAATATAGCGTTACTGTCGATGTTTTATAGACTATATATAGCCTTCCTCTATAAATTTACTATTCAACACAAAAATATTTTTTCAATTCGAACCAGTAGTTCCTAAGATAAGCCCGTTCAATCAAACAAACTCTGCTGCTTTATAATATTATAGTATAGACTAGCATTAATGAAAATCATTACAAAAACATTTGCCTTCTGTAGTTTCTTCGGAGAATACTAAAAAGAAAAGATAAGGAAGGAAGAAAAAAATCATTACTAAACATAATAGTGTTTTTAATATTCAATATCTTCTAGTCAGAATAATAAAATTATGTAGCTACAGGAGAAACGGAAATGTTACAGTACCAACCGTCAAATATCTAAATTAAAGAATATCTAGAGCGAACAAGATTATAGTACAAAAATTTCATTGAATATACCATTAATAAGTTAATAATACTTTCACTCTCCGTTTTGCTCTATGTAATGCTTAGAAAATTTTATATTTTGTCACGGCGTTACGTAAAATGTTGAGAATAATAGATTATGCAACATTACTATCAGCAGGTGATTTCCGAGAACCGACGAAATATGCGGTCAAGTAGTTCATGATTTTACTGCTCTAACGAATAAACAAATTCACAAAAATGAAAATTATTTAATTATCTAGATAACTTATGAGTATTTCTTTTATTTAATATAGCTCGGATGTTAATTATAATTAATATTAAAATTTAAAATAATTATTTTTAGAGGTAAAACTTTAAAGACGCTTTTTCACATATATTATTTTAAAATGAGATACTGTTTAATAAACCCACCCTACAACATGCCATTGATATACCAATTAATATTTTATTTAGCATAGAAGGAGTAACTATACTGCTTATACCTTACACGTAAAAACGATTATAAGATTAAAATAATGTATTAGCTCATACAACGTTTGACTATTATTTAATAATAATAAAACTGTAAATATGCAAACTTAAAATAATTCTGAATCCCTCTTTTCAATTGTTTTCTTAACTATTTTTATATACGAAGTGTGTTTAATTGTTTAGCGAAAGTCCACATTTTTGAAGATGTTTTATTTGCATGTTAAGTAGGAAGTAATAGTAGTTAAATCACGAAGACGTATTATACAAGACTAATTATCTTATGACTTAAACAATGTAATCTTGTGACTTAAACAATGTAATTCGATTATATCGTTTCGTATTTAAACAAATATTCAGTGAATAACTGTGTTTGTTTAATACGGTATGGTTAACAATGTACAAAAAGTACTTAATGAAAACGATTAAAATTATGAAGGATATATTTTATTTATTAGGCGTTGATGAAAGAAATTTATATTTTTAACATGCATGCATAATAAGCAGTTAGCATATGACTTACACGCTCATACTATAACTTCGTTACATTTTAATAACTGTACCTTTAAATCTTTTAAATAAATTAAGAGCATGAATTTAACTTGTAGGCGCTACATTCATTTGGGTATTTGCAAATTTCTGGTACCCACTTCCAGTCTACAATTACAGATAGTGTGTTAAGAGGTCTTTGCTCCTTAAGTGGCACAGTTGTAAGTAATGTATAGCATTACTTTTACTTTCGTATCGACAGGTTCAACCAGATAATAAATCATATTTTACGGTTTGCAATGAACTGAACAAATATTGCATAAATATCGAAATAGTCAGCTTAAAATAAATACGAGTATATACCGTCAATGACGACTAACTGCTAAAATAAATATAAAGTATATAGTCAAAATAATCTCCTCGTGTAAAATTTAATTTTTTGATGAGTAAGTGAATATAAATTATATTTAAAGGAAATGACTTGGTACTACGCGTTTTGATTTTCACCTTGTTGACCTTTAACGGTAAAACTAAACAATGCACATGCATTGTTTAGTTTCTGGAGAACATTCTCCATAATATTATTTAATATGTGTGATTTCTATCAATCTGTACTGGTCAAGGTACTTTTCCTCTCATTAAAAAAAACTTAGCCTAAAGAAAAAAAATAAACATTAAAATTTTATTGTCCATATTAAAACTTATATAAAATATTCTACTATGAGTGTACTATTTGTATTTCTTGCAATTTAGGTCGATGTATGTTATGTTTACTTACTTACGCACTTATCTTGAGTTTTACTTTATAATTTCATATATAACTCTAACTTGAATTATTGACCTCGATATTTATAGCAATTGAAACCGAGCAATTAAAGCCTAGACTCGGAGAACTTGAAAAAATCAAACAGACTTCTTATACATAATTATGGTACACAGTCCATAACAGTTAAATAAAATTCAATAGATGGAGACGATCTTCACAAAACACTTTAAATGAAAAATAAAAACTCATAATAATATAAATTTGGAATAGAATGTTGCAAAAATCACAGAATGATGCATTGCGATTTATCTTACCAAATTTATGCCTGATGACAGAAATATTACAAATATAATACAAAAACGAAAGCCTTCACAGTTCAATTACATGAAAATTGATCGCTGTTATATATTTAAGTATATTTTTACAAGCCCGTATATAGTCTCATACATTAAAATTTATATAAATCTCGCATATGGCCCCTGACTAATTGTTGTACATAGAACCAATAATTTCCTTCAAGCGACGACTGTTGCCCAACGATTGGAAAGGGGGCCGGAATCGGGCGTTTGTTCCATACTCAAGGCCCACACCTGCTGTATATTGGTTGATCGGGCACGGAAAAAAAATGACCATTCTGAATGTGTGTTATTATAAGAACTGTACCCATAAACTGCGGCTACTAAAAAATGCTAAATATTAAGAATAAAAAATCAGCATAATCATCAATTTTGCTTTGTTTTGGCCAGCTACATGTATTTTTATGTAAATCTTTTTTTTTATTCATTTTTAATCCTTTGAGGTCGACTTTATAGCCTACAGCATTGTTAAATTGTATACTCGCCTTTGTATTTAATATTATTAAAATTTATACTATTTATTATTTATTTTAATTGTTTATAATTCATTTTGTAGCAGTACTAGTAAACTGCCGAATAACTTAAGTTAGCAAATATATATATATATATAAGTCAATCGAAAAAAATAGACGTATAAGATATTTAAGTATAAGATGTAAAAAGACGTATAAGAGATCACTTTTGGCTAATCATAGTATTAGCCTTAACTAAATCTAGGAGGGAATGACAAATAAGAAAATTTTGTTAATTAACGAATTCCACTAACAATGTTTCTTTTGCTATATTTCATCCCTAGCGTCAAATCTTGTGGGTAATAGCTAGTAGTTCATACAGAAATACCAATTACTAGATACAACATAGAGTTTAACACGAGCACAATGCGTGCTTACGACCAGGAAAAGTTAAATCTCGTGCACTTGAATTACTAGCTTTAACTAGTGGCTGTACGTGTGACGTTACGTATAATAATTGTCACGCGAACCCACCGGAAACAGAATTATCAGGATGGACCAGCCACATAAAGTATTTTATAATAAAATGTAGGGCGTAATAAGAGTTACTTAGACATACGCAAAATAAACATCATAATAACAATACTCATGTTAGAAATGTATAAAGTAAATTGCTAGTCTTGTTAGTTTTTGGCGAATTATTTTTTTATATCCTCGAATGTACTCGTATTATATACTTTACATGTATAACGAAGATGGAAATTCCATTGAATTAATTTACTTCAAAATCAGAAATCATATACAATTTATAAATTTAAACGTAAAAAATTGAAAAATATGATGTTTAAAAATTATATGCAATGTCACACATAAATCAGGTGAATGTTCTTGCTGCAACTAATTAACATATTTCATTTAGCATTACATAAACCAAGTCGGCAAAGCTCTTTTGTGAAATTATTACCGCGCTTTCCGAAATATCGCGTTACTTTCACTCTGATAAATTAACTTAAACCTTAAACTTTTAAGGGCTCAGATTGTGCTAAAGGTCACTTTAGGTTAGCGTTCTCTTTGCAGCAAAATAAATTTAACCTAATTAAAAATAATGTGAGGCTATATATTTTATTTATGTTCTGTATACTATTGCAATCAGCTTTATATATGATAAAAAGTAATAATTGAAAACAGAAACAGTTTACAGTTTTTCAATTGAACAAAAGAAAGAGGAAACATTTTTCCAATACTCAGTATATAATAATACAACGATACTCTTTAAGCTTGAAAATTTTATTCAATACTCAAAGGTAAGACCACAATAATATTCTTCTGGAACAAGATATTGTTTAAATGTAGTTTGATGCAGTGTTCATAAAATAAAAATAATGATTGTATCATTTGCAATTAGCACATATAAGTAAATATAATATGTATGTATCCAACTCATGCAATATGGTACAATAGCACTATATCAAGCAGTAATTGCAGGCAAAGCGTCATAATAATGTAATTGCTCCGATTAGGATGGAAATCACGGTAGACTTATTGTTCATACAAAAGAGTTCAACGCGCGAGATACATGCGCACGCAACAACTGATGGATAAATTGCTAAGAATCGTGGGTGTTAGTGGGATCTATTTATTATGTTTATTATTTGTATTTTAAGCTAGTAATAGCCTAATCAATTGATTAAAATTACAGTAATTTATCGCGTTTATAATGATGGTTGGTTCGTGAGATCTCACTCGTACAAGATTTCGAAATAAGAGTAATGATTGTAGTATAAACACATTGAAGGTGCTAGAAATCATCGTGGTTAGATTTCAGGAACTACCAGCACACCATTTTCTACCTGACATTAGCATTGTGCTGCTTTGTTATGGTTTGAAGATTGTGATGAAGGATATACACTTATATGAGAATACAACGTAACAACTCAGTAGGATCAACAAACATTTAGTCTTTACCTTTTACCTTTAGCTAATATTTTCTATGAATCACAGATATCAATCAGTGGAATTGACCACTTACTTAACAATAAGAGGTGGTCGATGCTTGTTTGCTTCTATATTATTAAAACATAAAGGTATAAGGTTATAGAGTCTTCTAAAACATGTTCTTATTTTATTAAAACTTTAATTATTTAATTTATCGTATAGATACTTCATTCTAGTTTTGATTTTAGGTAACGATAAATGTTTTTAATTTGCATAAGTTAATAATACAAGATTGTTAAATATATAAATTCTTTAATAAAATCTTTGGAAACAAACTTTAGTCCAATTTGATTATTAGGCGAGAATGTAAAACTGGAACATCATTTCAACAGTGTTTACTACGAAATGTACGATATTCATTCATATTCAAATAATTCAGTCATTTGCTTACTAACATGAAAGTTACACAACTTTTCTATTAAACAATAGATGTTTTGATAGGTAGTCATTACACTTTTAAAATATGCATAGTAATATATTTTCGGCAAATAAATAAAGATATCCACATAAAGTGCATACAGCACACAGTCTAGACTTAGTATTCAATCAAGTTAATCATTAAATCTTCGTTTCAAGCATTCTACACATAAGAATTCCTAAACAAATCGCACATAAGGATGTCAACGGTTTCCGCTGTCGTTACGTAACGCATACGAGATGCTTGTAAACAGGTTTCACTACGTCTTCCGTGGTTTTGCAATCTTATTATCAAACTTCCAACATCGTGCCTTAAAGAATTCGTTTACTAATTCTGTTGGATTCATTGTTTTTCATCACAATAGTGTTTAGATCATAGATGTGTTACTGTTTACTTGTGTACTCTGCCACTACAATTATTATATAGTAATCTGTTGTATAAAGGTGAGACATAAAAATGTCAAAAATGTCATCATTCTAAATCTAATGTAATTTTAAATTCAATTCTGTCGGTTTCTCCACCAATTAGTACATTATAATATTTTTCTCGTGAATTACTAGTATGGATGTGTTAATGTTAATACTTTAAGAGTTTTGAGAGCGTAGCTATTTTTGATAGTAAACATAGTGTTTTTGATAGATAAATGTTCTATAAGCAAACATTTGATAATACTAAACATGTTACTTAAAAATCGAATTAATCTAATAGTTATGTGGTACGTAATGTCACACGTTTGTTCTTAGCTAAGACCTCGTGTATGATTTATAAATTTTAAAATTTAGTTTATTCAAATAGAACGTTTTTTTGCAGTATCATTTTGTTCTTAAAAGCAGTCAATGAACTGTACTTATTATTTAAAACAGT
>DWLI01005191.1:0-10268 GCA_018249915.1 Cecropterus dorantes dorantes
CATGTCCTATATGGGATTAGGCTCTAAAACATTTGGTGGACACTAATTTTTTTTTAATATGGAAATAGCAAATGAGCATGCAGTCCACTTGATGGTAAGTGACCACTCGCCCATCGAGCATTGCGATTCCTGAGTACTAAGTTGGAATGATTCGGAAAAATATATCTCCCTTACCACACCCCTCAGACCAGAATTTATTAGGCGAAAATAGGGATGGCGGCAGTACTTTCGGAGTCGAATCACAGAGAGATCTACTACGTTAAACATTTACTTCCATTACATAAAGAAACATACATAAAAAAATATTATATGAGTCAAGCTAAAAACAATAAAATTTCTGTTTGTACTTTAGTCGCGGCGGTGTGCAAGGGGCGGAAACCCCTAATAGCCGGGGTGGCACTATATAAAAGTGAAAGTCACTTACTCCGAATTCATTAGTCGCCCTCTCGTAAACAAAAACATTTTGAATTGTAATTTAATTAGTACGAATATATTTTTTCACTCGATCCTTGAATTACAAAGGAAATGTACACCTACCTTCTTGTATCTTTTAATTCTGTTAGCATTAAGCTTAGGCAGGTAAATGAGTGTAATATTACTTCATTTCGACTTAATTTTGAACTCTGAAGAGACAGATATTATTAGATATGTAATAGATGAAGGTATTTTTATAAGATTTTATGCCATTGTTGCTAGTGGTCACTACCGCACTTTATTGCAGTTTAAAGTAGCAAACGAGTGTGTAATCCACCTCATGGTAATAGGTCATTGTCACTCAAAGACATTTGTAACTTTATATAGAACAGGAGTTTTGTCTGTCACAGATGCTACCTCTGAGGACTATGACAGTCGTCTCCTATGAATGTGAGCAACCTCACCCTTCTACCGAAGCGCGACTGCTTCACGATAGAAATAGATGTGGCGGCAGTACTTCCCCGGTTTCCGTCCCATTATAGTGCCACTGTTGGCACGGGTCTTCTCTCAGATTGAGAGATTTTCAGGCCATAGTCCACCGGTTGACCAAGAGCGAATTGGTGAAGTGAAGTAAGGGTGAAGTTGTGTGAAGTCTCACACACCTTTAAGAACTCTCGGATGCGTAGGTTTTCCTACGATGTTTTCCTTTATTATAAAGCAGTGTTAATTAACTTGTATGTGTGTATTACAAGTTATGTAATGTAATGTAATGTAATGTTAGAAAAATCTGTGGTGCGTGGGTTTGGAACCTCGGACTCCTGATCGAGAATCCGAGTTTCAACCATTCGGCTTGCCTTGCCCACCTCCCCGGTTTAACTACACTGAATCTACTACCTGAAGGCGATAAGAAAAGCGTGAGATGGAGTACTAAGATGGTCGCCTCATATGTTTGTTGGCCAGTATCAACAGCCTTCTATCGTAAAGCACGCCTACTTCACACAAGATATAGGTGCGGGGTACCTACACACCTTCGTGCTCAAATTATACTAGCTCTACTATCATTCAAACTTAATAATTGATTAAAATTTCTATTTTGAGTATGTGTCAATGATATCCACGGTACTTAAGACTTCTAACGGTTTACAAATTATCTATCTTAATCTTGTGCCTTTAGAAGTCCACTACTGGACATAGGCCTCTCTTAATCGGGGCTACTTTGACCGGTCCTGAGCCTACTGAAACCAGTGGTTACCCGTCATCTTCTTCAAGTCATCAGTTCACCTGATCGGGGGGCGGCCTACACTCCTCCTGATCAGACGTGGTTTTCATTAGAGGACTCTTCTACCCCATCGGTTATCTGCCTTACGAATGTGGCTTGCCCATTGCCACTTTAGTTATTAATTCTGAGTGCTATCTCGGTAACCTTCGTCATTGCGAAATATAACGATATGTAATTAACGGCTTGGGATGATCCATTTTTATTTATCTGACTTATCTAACCCCTAATTACGCGTTATTCAGATACCGCAGTCAACTGAAAATTCAGGGCATGTTTAAAAATCTCAAAATAACATAAATATAGCAAAAGCCGCTTGCAAATTATAGGCTAAATAGGCAGTTTGACCTACTTCGTTATCTCCACTCAATAGTTCACAGCTAGAAAAGTGTGGGAAATAGCGAAAAGCTTATTTGTGACAGGGAAATCGTAGGGGAAACTATAAAAGAACCTGAAACAATGGCTGCCGGTCTAATTGTTCTGCTAAACGGTAACTGGCATCGACTGCACAATTATCTATTTTGCATCACGAATAAGCTTGAAAAACTGTGTTAGTGTACACGGTGCCAAGGACGACTAATTAAATAGAGTTCAAACGGTAACAGTAGCAATGTACAACGTTTACTGGAAAAAACGATAGAATTTGGAATTTTAAATTTTATCAGTCGTTTTATGGCTTTTACATATCGGTGTTATAATATGGTATTATAATACACGCTTTCTATACACACGCACGCTTTCTACACTCATAGCCCCGCACCAGGATTTTCTTTTGTGTCGCGGATGCCTTGGATACACAAAGATGAATACACAAACACCCAAACCCAGAACAGAAATCTAAACTCATCATTCAGATGTCTGTCTGGCTGTACCTAACTAACCTAATGCGTGTCAGCCTGGGATGGTGACCGCTCCGCCACGCGGGTCGTCAATATTTTATTTAGTTATTAATATTTTTCGGCTTTAAGCTCTCGTATTAAAATAGTTGTTACAGGTATATGTTTGTGATAGTTGAAAATATATGCTAGCTGACAGCTGCCCAGTTGAAACTGAGAAAGAGTGAGGCTGGCTAAAGTCGAAATAAAGTAGTTTTTTTTTGCTTTATTTAATTTATTTTGTATTTGTTAATAAACTTGTAATTGTATGTTAAATATGTATGAATAACCTGTGAGTACTTCACTGATTTCTTGTTTTTATTTTTTTAGATGGAAATAGTATACTAGTATGCAGTCTACTTCATGGTATGATAACTGTTACCCAAAGCCGTAATATGATCAGAATCTTACCTAATGTTAGCCACAATTGCGTTGCTACTCCTAAATACTAAGTAACAACGCTTCGAGTAAGGATTTTTTTACGTATGTTTACTAAAAAATAAATATATCTATGTGACGCAATATTAGCTATAAAAGATAATTACTTTTCTCCTTATCATCGTATATGGATACGGATCGCTTTATGAGAATCCTATTCGACCTCCAAACGTGAAGGGCGCATGCCAATCGCTCGACGAAAATCCATAATACCATAAATCTTAGGGTTACCACATGATCATACAGAATTTGGATAAATTGGGATAAATAATTAAAACATAAAAAATGTATCAAGCATCTGAGACACTGAAATTTATGCAAATTTTATGGTCCATTTAATTAAAAATAAATCACAAAATATAGTAATCAAACTTCTATGCTACAAAAAAGGTAAGAAATAATCGATGTTTATGTTGGGTTGGTACATACACAGTACATAGTCCCTAAGTCGTCACAACCTCCTTTCGGTTAAAAATGGGAATATACTTTTCCAATGGCAAAAGAATTGTACAGTCTAACTAGACTGTACTATTTTTTGCCGGACCGCGAATGTGATGTTTACGCTTCTCGTGACCCGGCAAAAAACGTCCAGAGGAACGGAGGAGGAGTTTCAGTTGGTAAGAGTCCGACCTACCCCATCCACCTCCCCTCCCGGGTGGAAGGAGATCTACGATATCTCCGCGATAAAAAAAAAACTTTACTATTCTTAAAAAAAAAATTGTAGGGATACCAATTTGGGAAGTATGAATCTTAAGGCTTTTGATAACGATTTTTATGAAAAAATATAATACAACACGGTGTATGACTTTAAAATATTTCTGGTATGATAACAGTAATACGTCCCATAATTGCTGTTAAAGCTCACTGAGATAGTTTTGAATACACAAAGACGAACTTCTAAGAAATGAATCAGAAAATAGCAGCGACAATACACGTCAGGACTATTCGGTTGATAAACGAAAGGCGAGGAGGAAGTGACAAATGATCCACACATCGAAGATCGAGACGTCCCTACGCAATCAGAGTATTTGGTAGTACTAAGAAGAATGTCCGCGAGATATGCGAATCGAAAATGTGACACGACGGAAAATATATCATGCATTATATTCTTTGATCCCGTGCTCTGGAAATTATCCACACTGTTCATTTCATTGCTTTATCCTTATATTGGTTTCTTTTACCTTTTTATGGTCTGCTTACTCTAACCACATTGCTAACTCTATAAGATAATTTCTCGATACGATTTAGTAACAAGTGACTTGAATATTCGTGCAATGTTAAGTTGGTATAATTGGTACGATGGTACTAGCAACAAGATCCTACTATATTTCAGAAAGCTGCCTGTTTTCTAAGATATCTATGAAACTTTGACGACCCGCGTGGTCGAGCGGTCACCGTACCGGTCTGACGCGCAGTGGTTTCCGGGTTCGATTCCCGGCCAGACAGATATCTGAATGATGAATTTTGATTTCTGTTCTAGGTGTGGGTGTTCGTGTATTCGTCTTTATGTGTCCATGGCACTCGCGACACAGGAGAAAATCCTAGTGCGGGGCTATGAGTGTAAAAAGTGTGATTTTTAACTTGATAAAGATTAATGCAATGTGTTGGCACGGCATGGCAACAAACTATCTGTTCTTGGAGATATCGGAGGAGCTGTTTATGGAAATTGATAACGATTCATACAGTGAAGAATTGATATAGTTGGCACAATGATATTAGCGTCACTTCGTAATTTCATTTAAATTAATTAAAAATCCAGTTATTTTTATAGTATGGAAGAAGCAAACGAGCATGCAGCCCACCTGATGGTAAGTGGCTACTGCCGCCAATGGACATCTGTAATCCACTCATCAAAGTCTCATCTAAGGTTAGACACAGATGCGTTGCTACCCCTGAGGATTAAGATGGTATGCCTCTCAAAAATATGCCTCCCTTACACACCACAGAGCAGAACACAGCAGCACATAATACTGCTGTTGCTAGGCAAAAATAGGTGTGGCGGTGGTGCTTCCTGAGTCCACAAAGAGTTCTACCACGTTAACGAAAAAAGTTAGAAAGAGGTCTCTAAAATTACTAAAGTATATTGTCTATCGGGCAAAATAGTGCAAAACTTACCACAATCCCAATAAGGAGCCATATTGCAGTAATATATCGATGCTACCACGTCAGATTCGATGTCTAGGTTGATTGCAAAGATACATCATATCATAGCAAGGAAGTATCGGCAATATTGCTGTTATTGATGACAACGGATGTTATTTTCATCAAAATTTCAAAATAGCAAAGCAATTTTTACGGCTAGTATGCGAGCCTTATAGCGAACGTTTGATGCCAGGTTTTTTCAAACAAATATAGTAGCAGCATTGTTCTTGTTATTTTTAAACCCTAGGTTGGACTCTTACTAAATATTTATATTGTAGTTGTTTTGTTTTTCTTAAATTAACGTCAGACAAAATGATTTGTTTTAAAAGATTTTTCATTTATTATGACCAAATTAAGTTCTAACACTTATGACAAGCTGTAGTATTTGTTTGTGGCCCAAATTTAGATGTCATTCACACACTATAAATAATGAGTACAGTACACTTAACGAGTGAACAAAAATTTGTTAAAGTACAAATATAGCGCGAATAAGTCGAAATAAATGTCTTAAAAAGAGGGAATCTCACTTATATCTAATACAGTAATCAATAAATATTTCTACTTAAAAGGAAGAATCGTATATTCGTATAAATTATAGTTGCTATATATGAGCATCGAGTTGCCGCTTATCGGGCAAAGTCGTGCAATATTTGCACAATCTCTGCACCCGATATTGCAATTATGCCCAAATAGGTGCTGATAGATGAGATTTTAATACTGTATAGGGCGTTCAATATTTCCACTAGACGAAGTATCGAATATTCGTAGAACGTTGCTCACCTCATGTTTGAAATGTATCAAATAGCCAAGCATCCGGTCTGTGTCGGTTTTCCTCTCGGCGTCAATTTATAATAGAGGCTTTTGTATAACTTAGCGGATTGGAGCCGACCAGCAGAATGATTCTACTACATAATATAAATTTTGTTGGTACTGTAGCCTAAATATTATAGGCAACGCGATATTTTTTCTCGGTTATATTTTGAAGTTAATTGACAAATTTAAGTTCTTTGCCACATCAAACTAACTGTAATATTGCATATAAAATAAATAAAATATTAGGCAATCAAACAAAAACTTACAGATTTGCTATCCTGTACCTACTTATAATATGCATTTTTTATTTTTAGTATATTTTAATAATAAAGTGGCAAAACCTTTGGACATGGCTTATCAACCCCAGGTTAGCTGGGATTGGTCATATATGCGGTGCCACTCCTGGAACGCATTGGTTTAAGTTGACTCTATAACCACACCCTTCAAACCAAAACAAAGTAGCGCTTAGCGTTGTTCTTATTAGTCAGAAATAGGATTGGCGATAGTCCCTTTAAAGAACCAGAAAGTGTCAAACCACAAAATATACATAAACTAGCTGTGCCTCACGGTTTCACCCGTTACTACATAAAAAAAAACATGGCATGTTATATAGCCTATAGCCTTCCTCGATAAATTTACTATTCAACAAAAAAAAGATGTTTCAATTTGAACCAATAGTTCCTATGATTAGCCCATTCAACCAAACAAACTCGACTGCTTTATAATATTAGTATGTATGACGTATTTAAATTCTGTATAAACCAAAAATAAAACTATATAAAACATATAGAAGAACCCACATACTAACAGAAAGTCAAACAAAATAGGGTATTTAGAATTTTCACTATTGCGGTGTGGATACAAAGTTGTTAGTAGAATTAGTCTCCTGGCTGAGATCCAAAGGCCCGCAGTCAAAGAACTTTGCTTATTCCGGCGTGTTTCGAGGACCACAATTCACAGTGACCTCGGAAGAACTTTTATTTTTTTAATGTTTATCGTTCTCTGTCCAATCATTGTGGAGATATTATATAACTCTTTTGCTCGTAGACTCAGATTTATTTCAGGTCTATGTCATACAAACATTTTGCGGTATTTTGGTTTGAAGTAAGTATCAATGAAGAGACGTATAGGGTACGTTCAAACGAAGGTTTCGAGCGAACTCTGCCGTGCTTCTATAGCTGATTTCAAAAACGACTAATTTCATTAGGGTTGATTACAGATATCTATGGGAATTTATGATTTAAAGAATTGAGACGTATGGTAAAAATAGTTGACATCCGAAATCAGGACAGGACTATCTTTTTGCTGTCAGCATCATCAGATCCAATGATCCGGTATCCGAGTTTTGTACTTTGCCTGGCTGAGGATTAAACCCGGATCTCTATGCGTAGCAGACCGATATGAGCATACCCCACAAGTACTATTATGTACTTAATAATAATTGTGGCCATGTGGCAGAGCTGTCTCCATTAAGTTTATCACGCAGTGGGTTCTGGGTTCGACAGGCCAGACAGACATCTTAACGATAAATTATTTTTATTCTGGGTTTGGGCGTTTTTGTTTTTTCTTTTTATGTGTCCATGGGACCTACCACCCAGGGGAAAATCCTATTTTGGTTTTATGAGTGTAGTAGAAAGCGTTATAATTCAAAGTTGCTATCATAAATCCTGGAGCTTAGAATTAGTCGCTTTTACTGCACAGTTTAGGGTAAATACTCGAGAACCGGCACATTAAACGTCGTAACTCTCAAGGACAGAGGACGTTTGAGTATTTTCCCTACACCTTACACTAAAAAGGTACTATTATATTCGCTGGCAAAGGCATATAATGCCAGGGTCATGTGCGCCTAAAAAGCCGAATATTATCCAAGGAAAGGACGACTGAAATGTCCTTGGCTTCTACATACTTCTAAAGACTTCTACAGCTTTGTAAAAGCCATTCTATAACTCATATAATGTACTAGTAATCTGCTAGCACCCAATTACCGTAAATATGAAGTTCATAACGATAAAATCGTTTTTTTCCTTCCAACACTACTCATGGCCAGAGTAAAATAATTTTATATCCATTTTTAAAGAACAGGCAGTTTTTTTTATTATGGAAGTAGGAAACTAGTTTCTGTTCTGGGTTTAAGTTTTACACGTTCTGGGTTTACGTTTTACGTGGACACACAATGACGAATACTGAATTCGTCATTGTGTGTCCATGGTACTCACGACACAGGAGAAAATCCTAGCGTGGGGCTATGAGTGTACAAAAGCATTTTTTAAAATTGCTGGTTCCTTTTTTTATAGTATGGAAGTAGCAAACGAGCATGCAGCCCACCTGATGGTAAGCGGCTACTGCCTCTCATGAACATCTGTAATCAACCCTAGATAAGATTAAAGTCTCACCTAAAGTTAGCCACAGATGCGTTGCTGCCCCTGAGTACTAAGATAGAATGCCACAGAAAAGTATGTCCCTTACCATACCCTTCACACCAGAATACAACAGCGTATAACATTGCTGTTATTAGGCAGAAATATGTGTTGCCGTGGTGCTTCCGGAGTCGAACGACAAAGAGTTCTACCTTCAAAGATGGTGTAAGAAAATAAGTGAGGCGGTGAATCATAAAAGGTTCTTGCTTGCTTCAGTAATTAATTTAATGTATTAATGGTTATACATTTAAATGAATTACTACAAGAACATTGAAAGGGAAAAATATTGTCATCCGCATTAGTAGAACAATAAAAGGACAACTTAAAATCCAGTAGCGCAAAGCTGCAGTGTGTCGTAGCGAACTCTGAAAAACATTGGTTAATTTGGCTCCAAGCCAGGAGCTTACAAGTTTGCACGCCGAATAAGGAATTGATGGAGAATGTTGGAAATATCAAAGCAATATAATTAAGATGTTTTTTGTTTGAGTAGTTCTGATGTAATAAAAAAGCTTTAAATTTTTAAATAATATTTTTGTACACCTATAACAATCCATATAATTCGTATAATAAAAAATCTTAATGTCGGTACATTGAATTATTTTAATTCTATGTTCTTTGGTATTTAAGATAGAACTGTATCAACTTTGACAAATTTTGTGATGACTATGATGACAATGATGACGAAATAGTGTAAAAGAGCTAACTTAAATAAAAAGTGTATGTGCAATTTCTACGTGGCAGAAGTAAAGCTTCTCAAAAGTAGAATACGGGCGATAATGGATAGTGTAGATAATAGATAGAGTAGAACTCACTGCAGCTCATACTTGGACAATTTATTTGGGGTATATCACACTGGAGCTCTGATACAACTGTACGATGCAACCTGAAGTAAAATCGTTAGCGTGATTCAGAAAAGAATACAGCGCCATCTAGATGTAGCGCTGACAACAGCTTTCGAGGCGTATTTTCGTTTCATTGATTTTCATATCACACCTTTTTAAAGAAGTTTCACTTTAATAATATTTTAATCGTAATCAGATATTGGTTTCATAAAGTGCTGTCTAACTTATAATTTAGTCCAAACTTATAATTTAATTCTCATAGTTTTGGAACTTTTATTACATTTGAAAGCAAAATAAGCGAGGAATAAGATTAATCTGGCACGCTTATAACTTAAGAAAATGTTAATTTCTTTATTAGTGATGCTAATATTTACTTTTCATTTGTAACTGTAATAGGCAAATAATTATAGCTATTAGTCTAGTAAATCGATGGAAAGTCCTTTTAGGATTCCGAACCAATAGACTAAAATAGCCTGTCCACTCGATTTTTTAATCTAAAAGTTGTACTTAAATCTAGAAACGAAATAAATTGAAGAATAAAGTTGTAACTAAAAATGTAAAAAGCGGATACCTATTCATTGGAAGACAATCGGGAACTGCAATTACAGTGCACAAAGATTTTCAGTAGAAAATGAATAAAAATGCTTCAACTGCTGACTGAGATAATGACAATAGAGTCAAGTTCAGGGTTAAATGAGCAAAGAAGAGATTGACTTTTTATGTATCTAAGAGCTTACAAATACTTACGTTTTTATTAACAATTTAAAGCAACACAACTAATAGGAAAGAAAATGTTACTGCAATACACGCGGCCGACGAGAAACTTAATACTATAATACGACATATCTCTAGATTTTTTTTAGAAATTTTATTCAAAAATCGATACTGAAGGTGATAGTTAAACAAGGTACCATAGACAAGTTACCAGATAGATTACCAGTGTAGGCCGACCGCGGAGGTACCACTTATTTCTAGCGTGCAGCGTCTAGCGCCGCACTTATTTCTAGCGTGAAGTAATTCTTGCGTTTCGGTGAAAGGATGTGGATGCCTT
>DWLI01005192.1:0-10268 GCA_018249915.1 Cecropterus dorantes dorantes
TATGTAATCACCTTTACATAATCCATACAACAGAATAAACCTAAATTATACGCAAATAGAACAAACGATTTAAACAATAACACTACAACATTTATGAATTTTCAAACCAATTACCTAATATATTGAATCTCTCATAACAATACAATAATGCTTTCATATTAAATTATTATACATCAGGCAGAAATAATTTTGTGTGACATCATAAAATCCCTTGTGGTTTGACCTATATATGGATGCGTACACTCAAATAATAATTGTGAGTTAAGTTTGGAATAGAATATTTTGGTAATTATGCATACTTCAAATAGATATTTATACATCGTAAATTATTTATTGTATTATGTGTGGCGAGAATGGATGAAAGAAGCAATAGAATCTCTTTCCGTGAATGTCGTTGGAGGCGCCTAACGGACAAAATCTAGATGGGCAGGAGCGTCTTTGTACGGTGTGCCACACGTACAATGGGCAGTGCTGCGTCAGGTTGGTTCGTAGCGTACACAACCCCACTCATCCGGCATAAACGACCAAAAATGTACAGTCCGAAAGCGGCACAAATAATAACAGCTTAAATTTGTTGGCAAAATATATATTTTAATAAATTGCTAATATTGGGGTTGTGTACGCTAGGGGCCAACCATGCGTACTGCCCGGGCAATGCTCCGCCGCGTGACCACGCGTTTGTTGATGCATGGTCACCAACAGCGAGAGAGACCTATGACTACCAGTGGACAACTAATGGATGGATAGATATTTATTAATCAAAAGACAGGAGAATAAATTACGATGGGTTCCGCACGGCTATTACCCTACAAAGGATGATTGTCGGTTTGAACGGACAGAAACCCGCAACTCTCGACTTACAAGACGTCTAAATAATTAATTCAGATTTCTGTCCTGAATCTAGGTGTTTTTGTACCCGTCTTTGTGTTTGTGAGGATTGAGTGTACAAAGCCTCATGACCTCTTTCGATTTGGTTACAAATATTTATAAATTTAAGAACATCCAGTACATTCAAATTTTTTGGGTTAAAATTAATTAAATATATTGCATACAACATATATTTATACTACGTTACGTTACGGCAAGTTTAAGAATATAAAAGATAAGTATTTTAGTGAAATCAAAGCATCTCGTCAGCAAGAAACTTATGTTCCATCGTCTTATTTTGATCTAACAACATTGATATAAATTACAGTCATCTATTAACTTTTCGAACATCCAACTCAAGTTATTTAGGTCCATTTTAACAAGACATATTGCATACAACGTACATTTACACTAGAACAAATTATGATACGGCAAGTTTAAAAAAAGAGACAAATATCTTAATGTTATCAAAATATTTCGTCAACAAAAAACAAATGCGCGATTGCCTCATTTCGATCGTATAAATTGATATACAGTCAATTAACTGCTGATTATATAGATACAATTAATGTTACCAATCACTAGTCTTATGATAGACATCATATAAATATAATCAATGACTGAATATCAAATTTAATTAACATCTATTGTCTAATAGAATATTGTCAATCAATAAGCTGTAAATAAAAGTACCTAACATAACCTTCTAAACAAATATGTGTATCAACATACTCGTAAAATGCAACCAATATTGCAAAGCGTATCTCAACCATTATTAATATAGATATATGGATTAAAGTGTATTATTTAGATATCACAGCTTTGCATGAATAGACACACAATTCAAAATTCATCTTTAATTTGAATTTTAAAGGTAGTTTCATTTTTTTGTTAAATATGGAACTAGCAAACGAGCTTGCAGTCCACCTGATGGTAAGTGGCTACTGCCGCCCATGGGAGTCCATGGGAGTCCATGTAATGAACCCCAGATAAGATAATGTCTTAGCTCAGGTTAGCCACAGATGCGTTGCTACCCATGAGGACTAAATTGGACCACCTCACACGAGTCTCCCTTACTACACACTCAAATCAAAAAACAACACTGCATAATACTGCTGCTATTAGGCAGAAATAGGTTTCATCGTTATGACATTATTTTAGAATTGAAAACTTAGTGCTAAAGGCCTAATAATTTAACTTTATTCATTACAAAGGTAAACACAAAAAGCGTTCTCTATTTTTACGTGGCTCTCTTGTAAAATTAATCTTTCTGTGTTGTGTTACTATTCATGCAAAGCAATGACAACCGGAGGTGGAACATTCTTACAACCGATGTAATTTACAAAGATCAAATTAATATTTCAACATACATAATTGCATTATTAAGCTCGATACAATTAAACAGACTCGATTTCTTAAGTACAATAGTTACATTACGAAGTAATTAAATGTGTACGGTTGAAATAATATATATATTGTATTTCGTGCATATCTAAAATAACAGTATTAATATATAATATAAAAATAAATCTCAGTTAAATTAATTGAATCTCGAGGACAGATAAAGTTTAAAAGTGATAAGCTTATAATACATTAAATAATTGAAAATTAAGATACAAAAATATGTTTACATTAAACGGTAATTAAAAAAATATATTATTGTAATGATTACTGACGTCAATTGTGCATACTCGATAGATAACATTAAAATATAATTATCAATATGTTATGTCAAAATTTATTTAATAATAGAGTATTATTATTGCAGAATGGATCCATTTTAATAAGTGACTTATGATACCCGGTATTTTTATTTTCTTATTGTCGATTTTTGCATCCATTTGCACGAATCATGGATACGATAAAACGGACATCAATTGGAAACTGTTAAAAATTTAAATTTGATTTTAAACTAATATTCTTCTTGCGGAATTGCTCCATGCAACTAGGTCAAAATGTCGACATTAAAAAAAATAAAAAAAACTGCGTATCGAGTACCTGTTGCATAAGAATAAAACATTTATCTTAAGTTAGTTTAAGAAATAAACTAATATGTACCAGGTGGCAAAGTATCTTTAAGGTTTTTAAGTAGTAACTCGATTAGCTGTAACGTAATTAAATAGTAATATTAACTAGAAAAAGAGTGCAAATTTCTGATTACATTACAATTGAGACACCATTTATTTGTCCATCCATTAAATTACATAATCTCTACGATTTTGTAAAGTAATAAATAAATATTCATGAAATGCTAAATGATTCAATATTGTCTCGAAATATTTAAAAAGTCCCTTATTCCCACAATATAAGAACGGGCATACTTTTATTATCAATAAGCTGAGCCAATCATTTTGTCAATACGTAGTTACATATCTAGAATTATTGTCTTAGGTGAGCTGTATTGAGCCCAAAAGTATTAAAAGTAAATATTTGGTGAAATGAATCGTTTTCAGTACCATACAAACAATACGCAACTTTAAAATTACTAAACTTTAACATTTTTCAAATTTATTCCAGTTTACCACTTAGAAATCTAGTATTCAAAATCTGTATTATATTTTGATTGGATTTTAATATTCTGAATCGTATCATGAATGTAACATTTGACGTACTCGATAACATTTTTAATATCTGTTCATAGGTAAATTTATTTTTCTGGGTGTGGGTGCTTCTGTATGTGAATGTGTGTCCATGACGTCAGTGTTAGGCGTTGAAAACATTTTAAGAAACTATCGCAACATTGACCGATCATCACATTTTAACTGTCAATTATTTTTCTTAACCTCAAACCGATTCACGTATTTGTTAAAAAGCGGCATGCATATCTTTGAACCAGCTTCAGTCATCCCATTAAATATTGAGATTGACAGACACGTTGTGCAATTAAGGTCGACCATTTAATCATGTGTAGAAACGATCTTTGGCGTGTCAGAAATGAAGTTGACTAGCTATATCGCGTGGTTTCATTCGACTTCATTTTTTATAAAGATAAAGTGACAAATGAGCTTGCAATCCATCTGATGATAAGTAGTCGCTGCCGCCCATGGATATCTATAACAGACTCCATGGAACAGAACAGGAGTTCTATCTGAAACCCATAACAAATTCAATGCTACTACTGAGCATTCAAACGGTCGCCTGACTATGTAACTCAACTGATTTCAAAATAATGTCCTCTTTTCCCACTTTTCTACTACCCATTCTCACGCTCTTCACCTAAGTAGTCCAAACAACATTTTTATTGACCTCAAAATGAAATCAATCAAAACTGTCCATTCAAAGATTAGCGCGTTTTAACCATTTTTATTGACCTCAATAAAATCAATCAAAAGTGGTACTTTCAGAGATTAACAAACAAACTTCATCTTTTTACATTACTACTGATAACGTTAAGTAGATGAAATAAATTTTATTACAGAACGTTTAAAAGCACTCAAGGTATTCCGGTGAGAGTACATTTCACCTGTCACAGTCGAGCTCGTTACGTCTAATTATAATGAGATCAACGGCTTTGTCATGGCTGTATTAAGTGTTACGCCCTTATTTGTAGAATATTAATTGGTAGTTCTAATTATATGTAACTTGGTTTAATAAAGTGGACATTAAAATTGAAGACATGTTGGTTTGTCTCGCCATTTTGGATTCACATCTTTATTGAATCCAGTTATATTTCTATTCAGGTAATCATTATGTCACTGCAGTAATTTTTAATGACTGTAGATATTGCACAAAAAAAACGGAAGGGACCGAACTCAAAATTCGGTTAACAAATTGATTTAAATACTTAAAACTGCTCCTAAAAACGCAGCCAATTGTCGAGTGACATAAAAATTTGCAACTTCATATTAAAAGCATAAATATAACGTCCGTTCAATAACTTCACGCTTTAATAAACTCCCCAAACTACGAAAGCAATTTTGTTACTTCACAGAATACTAATTTCGCCTAAGGTCACTTTATTCTCACCGCAAATTATGGCGATTACCTATATATTGTTAAAAAATTAAATCTTCCTTGTACGGGTGCTCTGTCGATATGAATAATACATATTATTTATAACAAAAATAATAATAATATAATGCATATTACAACAATAATTGATGGCGTAGTAAGCAATTAAAAAATATATATCCTCTATTATCAAATTATCAAAAAGAAACTTAAAATATTTGTCAAATTTATCTAAGTTTCCTATGAATCAGTAATTAAATCTGTCATCCGTATACAAATCAAAACTTGAATAACTCGTGCGTTTTAATGAGATAAAATTTGATATAAGCAGGCAACTAGGTGTATCTAAATAAAACTTATTAAAAATTTGTGAAAGTAATCTCGAAGGTATTTTTCTTATAATCTTTAATCAAATTTAAATCTCCATTATATTCATATACTTTTCTAAAACTTGTTAAAGTAAATCTTTTGAGTATAAATTTATGTTGTGAATATGAGTACGACTTTTTTTTAATCTTCAGAAATATTCCAATTAATTCCAACGGACGAATGCTTAAGCATAGCTAAATATGGAAATTGTTTAATAAATTTTAACATGTTTACTATTAATATTATACAAATATAATAAAATTAAACACGGATTTGAACCTGCACATGACATATAAATCCGTGCACATACATTGTTTGCAAGTGATCATCAAAGCACTGTTCGAAACTTAAATAATGGCGTATAACCACGATTGTTTCGTATACGTCATTATTTTTCCTGGCTGTAAATAGTTCATTTTCTGGTGGTATGAAAGATCTGGCTTATAACACTACGCAAGCTTATAAGACAGAAGCATAGATCTAACATATGATGTGCCACAATACACGATACACTGTTACTTCCTTACACACGTATGGTAACATATTACAATTTCTTTAAAATGCAGGCACGATATAACACAGCTTAGCATAGCGCTATTCTTCATAATTCAAGGCAAACGAGCTTATTATGCGCAAATATCTTCCTTTTTACTTTCTTTTATTATATCACACTGAAATAGCAAACGAGCATGTTTTCCACCAGATGGTAAGTGGTGACTGCCGCCCATAGAAATCTGTAAGGGACTTCATATAGAACAGGGGTTCTATCTAAAGCATCTGTGATCGCACAGATGCGTTGCTACTACCTAGGACTAAGATGATCACCTCATATATGAGTAAGCCAGCAAAAATAAAACCCTCTGAATTAATACATCGCTTTGTCTCTCGCTGTTAAAATCCTTCCCTTTATATCCTAACGTTTTTACTAATCGAACAACAGAAGTTGACCATATTTTATATTTGATTATTGAAGAACAAATATTATAAGATAAAAACATGCTAACTGCAACGATATATTATCTTTTGAATATAATTAAGGCTTTATAATTAAATACTCATCACAAAAATGCCGAGTTTACAATTATTATCTCATCCGTAATTATTATTATTTTTTCGCGGCCATCTTTTTTCCCGCCAATGTAAGCTTCCCACGCAGATAAATTATTGAAGTTCCAATATGTAAACACCTGCTAATGTACATATATTGGAAATAGTTTCATCTGTAGCGTTTAATTCTATCGCGTTTAATCTAAAACCATTTATACTCAACCCTTAACCACAATAATCTTTAGTAAATAGGCAAGCCCGTATTATTACTAAGTAACTGTAAATCTGTATCAACAACGCAAAAGTTAAAAAAATTGTAATACATTGTGCCTCTTACAAAACTAAAACAGTTTCTTCTCATTTCCATACGACAAATTTTATAATCAGTGTTAAAAATTGTTGTCCTTTATTATGACATTTTCAGAGAACAGAATATCGATCGTATAACTAAAACCTCCATAGAATCATCACGTTAAACATAGGTCAAATAATTTGATCAGAACAAATTTAAATATTTTCATGTAAACAACATCGACAGCAGTATGCAATAAGGTTAAAAAAAATACGTTACATTATATAATATTCGAGTCCTAAATATTAGGATATGAATTTGAAAATGCGAATTCTATTCTAGATATGCCCACATAGATATCTTTATTGCACTTGTATATATTTTATCTAAACCATAAAAATAAAAAAGAAGTATAATATTCATATTACTATACCCAAGAAAATAACTGATATATCCCTCTTAATATATAAATACCAAATAACTGATGAGTAAGAGCTCTTGGAATTAGCTATTATTAAATTTATTAATGTATTATTCTTAATGTGTCTATTAGAACAAACCACTTATGATTTATTGTACACCTTTCCTAGTATTATGCTAGCAAACTAAACCTACAAGGCATTGAATACCTACACCAAACAATGTACATATTATCCTACACTACTTATTGTACTATATGATTTAAGCCTGGTTAACAATTTTCTCGAACAATACGAGGTAACCGTGTTCTAGAGCACACCATGTGATAAGAATCTCTTTCTTATCACGCGGTTTTATGGTGCGTGAGGAATCTTATTATTTTACTTGTATTATGCAGTGTTTCTTATCGCATATATAAACCCGCGTGACAAGAAACAAAATGCTCTTAAGCGAATGATTTACATAATCTCGCTACTTTTGCAGTCGTCATTGCATTTTGAATATTTATATATTTATTGCATCTTCTATACTATACTGATGCTCTCATGTTTTAAAAGCATAAAACAGGTGTCCGTCAAAGTTGGTAAGTATGTAAACCAAGCGATAATATCTTAATGAATGCTAGTAATATAATCCTATACCCCACTTGACGATTAATTTTATCTAGAGTATTAGTAAACCTCTCAAAAAACTGTGACAATATGCTTGTTATTGTTAAAACCTTTTGGTCTGCGTAATTTATTGGTACATGTTGAAAAATTCACTATTTCTAGATATAATTCAAACTATTCTACTATGTTTTTATTGCAGATTATTTTTCTATAGTATAATAAAACGATATCTTAGTATCAAGTTGTTACTTCGAAAAAGGGATTTATGCATACAAAATTTCCTCAAGAATACTCCTATCAAAAGTAACTTTATTTCTGATGGAGACCACGAAGATTTCTGTTATCTGTGTGTGCTCGGAATAAATTTGTATGACAGTGATACGTGACACTACGGAAACTCATTTTAAAAGTGACTGAACAAATATTTTTGAAGCTACCGCGTGTGTTTACTGAAACCCATGTATTCGTCACAAAATATCCATTGACGTAAAATATCGCATCATGAGTCATGAATGACTGCGTGAAGAAAATAATTATCACGTGTGTGTTGATTTAGGGGTTACCTTTCCATCATTTACGCTATGGATGCTAAGGATCGTGACAAAGGAATGTATCTCTTAGTATCTGACTATCTAAGTAGCTAATGCTTTCTCATATCACTTAGTTATCCTTATCAGCAACTTACATCTCACATCTCCAGTGGAAAAGCGCCCTTATTGTAAGTGTGATTCTATGTATGTGATTTATTTTTAGGAAAATATACTCGAGCTATGATTAAATTATACTTCTAATGGATAAGAATTTTCGAAATGAATATACTTGTACACTAGTCGTGGAATATTTATGAAAACAGTTCAAATAATAAAACCTGGCTGGCTACTGGCTGTAAGACTCTCCTGTGGCTTTCTGACTCTCCTGTTATACAAAAATAGTATTGGGAGACTATTTATTGATTTGTCTATGCACCTCTTGCGCGGCTTTCTCAATTTAGTTCTACAGCATTGAGCAAGCTCTTTATTCATAATAATTGAGCAATAAGAATGATACTTAATGTCACTTAGATGCATCTGATGGCTTACAAGAATATCTTTTGTGCAGCAATTTTAAATAGAATATTGGAATTGGAATAGCAATATACTAAACGATCACGTTTTTAGAAGAACTAAATATCTATTAAGTTTTTCCAACGTTTATCCCTCAGAATAAAAATCGACAACGACCGAATGATCTTAATCATTCTATTTTGGAATCGTATCATTAAATGGGTTATGTAAAACTACTAAATGTAACTCTATAAATGTCCTTGTTGGTTTATCTACTTTAATTGTAATGTTAACTCATGAAATTCGGTGCTTTCATAGATATAATTCTACTGATATTACAGTATTCGCTATATAGATACACAAATAATTCTTCATTTAAATACATTACTCTGAGCTACTATCTTAAAATATTTTATATAATAGGCCACCATACAATTGTCTAATTTACATAGAATACAAGATACACAATGCACAATTTAGCGATTTACTATTGATATATCCATATAATACTAAAAACAGATATCCAATTTTTAGACTATTTAACCATACAAAAAATGACATTATATCAATGTTGAAGGAATGATTTTTTTATTTGTATGTCGTTCAATTTGTACCTTTTACCATTAGATTATACTTACATATATTTCCATAGAACTGATTCCTAGCAAAAGGCAGTATTACAGGCCATTGAAACCTATAGTCATGAATTCTGTGCCTTTAGTGAAAACGGACTTAACTCGGATTTTATTGTCAAAATGAGACTGTGGCTGTTTTTTGACAATGTCAAAACTTAGATTTTTTTATATTTAAACCTAACGATAAGGCAAACGGGCCACCTGATTGAAAGTAGTCACCGTCGCCTATGGACATTTGAAACACCAGGGGAGTCGCCAATGCATCGCCGGCTGTGAAGAAGAGCTCATTTTGCACGTTTATAGAAGAGCCATGTCATAACGCTCCGAGAATACAAGATTACACGAGAGGCACAGAATACAAGTAACACATAGTATTCACTTAAAATTGTCTATCACTTAACACATTTTGATTCGCACCCAAAGTTGATATAGTTACATTTGTCTGTTGCACACTTATCGTATACACACTAGTAGTGAATCAGGCCTCCCCGTCTCTCCGTTTCGCCGGTGAACCGGGCAGGTATCCCTTTAGTCAGTCAATACTGAGATCGTTGGAGAAGTGCCGTGACAGCTTCGCCACGTCTAGACCGGTGAAGTCGGTGAAGATGTCGGTGGTAGCGGTGGTGGGTTTAGGTCTAGACGGCGAGGAACTTGTTGAAGGCTGATCGCAAGTGTCTAAAGTCACTAGTCTGTCTTCCTTGCTGCTCACTTCGAAGGGTTCGGAGATACCTGTGACAAAGTAAATGGAATACTATTTTATAGTGGCGCCAATCGTTTGGAACGTTTAATTCAGGTCAACAACACGGGACGTTCTGGTTAAAACAGTCTATCACTAGAATAAAAATGACACTATTCATTCCAATTTTCCATACTTTTCCACATTTTCCAACCCTTAACGTAAGCGATAATAAAACTTCAACGAGGGGAGCTTTTGTTATTAGTCAACATTAATATTAGTCAATTAATACTGGACCCACTTTTTTTCGACTACTAAATATCTCGCTTTATTAATCCCATAGCACTCTTCTTGTCT
>DWLI01005193.1:0-10268 GCA_018249915.1 Cecropterus dorantes dorantes
GATCCAGAAGAAGACCTAGGGAGACTAGGAAGACCTAGAAAGACATTGGAAAGACTGTGTGTTCGAAGAGTTCAACATGGGCAAGAAGGCTATGACAGGATAAAGTAAGAAAAAGTAAAGAGTACAGATAAAGATAAAGATAACTATGAGTACAGCGAAGTAGAGGGTAATCGTTTAGGAGATTAAGACTCACAGAGTTGTTGCGTCATAGGAAGTAAAAAGACACAACATTATGTACGTTTTATATATATTTTTATAAATAAAAACAGCATTGCGTATACACAGTACACAGTAATGGTACAATATTGGTATATAAAGACGAATACACAAACATCCAGACTTAGAACCAAAATGTAAATTCTATTCAATATCTGTTTGATCAGGAATCAAACTCGGAACCCACTGTGTATTAAATCAGTATGATGATCGTTTCACCACGAGGGTAGTAATTTATCGTGATTACACAACGAGGGTAGTAATGTATCGTTTTAAAAGTTACCTATAACCGAAAATATTGTGAGCGTCTGAGGGACAAAAATCAAGATAAAATTAATAAGCAGAAATAGGTGTGGCGCTGGTACGTTTTAATTCAAAGCTCAAACGCAATGAAGAACACTATCCTGTGTAATTATGTATCTCATAGATGAGCTCACCTGATGTTATGGGGTCATAGTATTAACATATATAATTAACTCCATATTAAACAGACGTTTTAAATCTCTTGCTGATCTGCGCGTTATCCCCCCAGTGGCCGTCCTGAGCACTCGAAAGAGGACTCCGGGATCACAAAAGGAAGGCAACTAGAATCTTCTGAGTTCATGGCTCCATCTGGTTCCAACCTGGTCAGCGGCTGCAACCACCACACCGTCTGGTCTTTACAACGATACGCGATCACACATACCGCCATCCTTCGAGCTCTCACTTTTGCAGCCCTCAACCCTGGATACCCTTATTCAGGGAATATCGCCTATTCTAATCCCGGAATTACAGGAACGATTGCCGATCTGCTCCGAATTAAGCTCGAATACTTTGTAAAAGCGTATTTCTACATAACAAAAACATTTCCTAATTTATAACTGAGGAGTAAGTTACAAAGAGAATAACTCAGTGCTTCTCACGAAACAAAACGAAGTACGCACGAAATATTCCCCCGGGAAATGATTCGGCACAGAACAATTATACGCAGACTACCCGGGAGTTATAAAAAGCCTAAATGGACACAAACTTTACGAAATCCGAAGTGCTTAACAGATGATAATGTTTCCCTCGCCCATTATCTGGGGGAATTATTATAACTTCTAGTTTTAAATCTAATCCGGATTATACTTTGTAATCTTGTGATCTTTGTGGGTGGTGTTTGAGTATTTTGTCTACAAATTATGTTGACGTAGTAGCACGGGTGCCTGTCTCTACATTAAATACTAAGTATGCTACGCGGTTTCACCTGCTACTAAATAAAAAAACAAACATAGCGTGATTTTATATAGCCTATAGCCTTCCTCAATAAATTGATCATTCAATACAAAAAGATTTTTTTAATTCGTAAAGTAGTTTCTGGGATTAGCCCGTTCAACCAAACAAACTCTACTGCTTTATAATATTAGTATAGATCTGTGTATGATTACATTCAATTATATTTGTTTTATTGAAATATATCTTTAAACCTGATAGCACTAAATTAGAAGAACTAGTATAGTACGAACGGAGAGTTACCACGCTACACATATATCTAGCGTGAAGTAGTTTCGGTGAAAGGGTGTGGTAAGAAAGTTCTTTCTTAGTCTTGATAATAAAAACGCATCTGTGGCCAACCACAGGTCAGACTAATCTTATCTGGGTTTAATTACAGATAATGACAGTGGCCACTTACAGATGGACGGTATGCTTGTGCGACTTCCATCTGTACTAATATTATAAAGCAGTAGAGTTTGTTTGGTTGAACGAGCTCATCTCAGGAAGCACTGGTTTGAATTGAAAAAATCTTTTTGTGTTGAGTAGAAAATTTTCGAGGAAGGCTATAGGGTATATAACATCACGCTACGTTTGTTTATTATTATACAATACGAATATATAAAATTAATATAGCCATATAATAGCGATGTAAATCTGATACATATGTTCTGGTCTGAGTAGTGAGGAACAGATATTAAAAAGAAACTTCTCATATTATTTACAGCAGAGCAACGAATCTTTGGTGTTGCTTCTGTTATATTTGTAGTCGATTATCATGTGAAAGTCTTAACGGCCTGGATGGTTATTAATAATCAATCCCAGAACATTAGTGTAAGGACTAAGCTGGAGGTCCTCGTGTCAGGGTTTCTTCCATACGGTTAGAACAGTGCGGTTAATACAGTAGCGGATAACCTGTTGTTGTTATTTAGAAATATTTACGACGGGAAACTGCAGAATACGATATTTAAGTAAACATAGGCGATTATTTTGTTGTTTTTATTTCTTTGGACATCTGTAAATAACTTCAAATAGGACAGGAGTTCTATCTGAAGTCGATCAAAAATGCGTTGCCACTCCCGCGGACCAAAATGATCGCCTCATATATAAGTAAGCCGGCTACCACACCTATTGCAAGAACCGAAATGCAAGAACTGCTTTTCGCTAGAAATAGGTAAGGCGATGATACCTCCGCGGTCGAACTACATTGGTTCTACCACCTGGAAAATAGTAAAGTAGGTATTTTACGTAGAGTAAATTGACAAGTTTGAAAACAGAACAACGGCTGCATTCATAGAATTCGTGATCACACAGTTGCTAAAAAAACATCCGTGTGTCTGTTAATGCAGAATTCGCATGAACGGGCTGGCTCCGTAATCGATGTTTTCATTAAATCCACTATGTAAATATCAACCGTGGAAATAATACTATTCCAGCAATTGTCCCTTTGTGACCAATCTACAGCTATAAACATAATTGAATTGTCAGTGATCTCAATATTAATTTATGTTTAAAACAATTTTATCTCAATGCCCATTTTGTGAGTGAAACTCAACAATAAACAATCAATTGTCTTTTGTGATCGCTTATAATCTTCAAAATACAAGTTGAAGGTTGTTTTTGAGAGTAAATTTGACTACGACTTTTTTTAATTCGCAGACTATTTGCTTATCCTCGCTTATTTTAAAAATGTCTAAATGGCATAATGGCTAAATGATTAGCCATTTAGCCATTATGCCATTTAGCCATTTAGTCATGGCATCTTTCGCCCCACGTGGTGGAGCGTCACCATACCAGTCTGACACACAGTGGGTCCTGGGTTCGAGTCCCATCCAGACAGACTTCTGAATGATTAGTTATATTTCTATTCTGTTTTGGTTGTTTGGGTGATTGTGTATTCGTCTTTGTGTGTCCATGGCACCCACGACACTCCTAGTGTGAGGCTATGAGTGTAAAAAGCGTTTATATTTCTCTTTTAACTTTGATAATTTAGATCTATGCGATAATTAAAAACATATTTTTTTATAAACAGATATTGCAAGGATATTAAGGTTGTTTAATATTTCCAAAACCAGATTCATATTATCAAAAAGGTTCGGTCCATATTATCCAGTAAGTGGATACATCAAATCCGTATGACACAGTCGCCGCCATTGCGAAAAATATTATTGTAGGTACTTTTAATAAAATCACATTTAATCAGGAAAGTAATCTTTTAATGTTAAATATTTTTCCGTTATTATTTCCAGTTAGTATGTCACTAGTTCATGATAATTTGGTTTATTTTGCGATTATTTTGCGGAAATATCCATATATATGATAATATTCACAAATACGAGTATGTATCTATGTTCTTCTATTGTTTGTAACTTTTTTTTATGTTGGGTTAAAATAGATCTTTTATACAATCATGCTCATAACGTCACTTGTACTTTAAAACTACGTTTAGTTTATAGAGTTTAAAAGTTGTCGTAAGAATTATGAAAATTCATTTTGAAAATAATGCCTTAATTTTCAAGGATTCTGAATATTTGTGGGTTGAGAGATAGCCTTAATGTACCTTGAACCTATCAATGTTTTCATGAAACGAAGATCTGAGTGGTTTCAGTGAATTCCAGAGATAAGAGCCATATTCATTATGTACAACTAACATTCAGACCAAATCGATCAATACAGTAATTTCAAGCATTGGCTCTGGTTTGTTCCTGTCATTTCTGAATCACGGATCTTAATAGAGATTCACAGAACTCTATGATAAGATTACGCATGGTATGGATAATTGTTATATACTCAAGCTGTTACACTAAGATTGAAGCCGGTGTACTATGATTGAAGCCGGATTTATTCTAGATTGAGATTGCATAATTCAAAATTCATCGATTTTCAGAATTTTTTAAAATATGGTTTTCTCCTTATTATATATTTGTAGGATTGAAAACTTTGTGTTCTAACTCTTTCTAACTGTTTGTTTCTCTGTGTTAATGGAGATGAAGATTTGCAGTACATTCCGTTCTGCATCTTTAAATTTTCGTTATCTTAACTTTATTAATTAAAAAGATAATAACAAAAAGGATTTTTTAATTTTTCACCGGATTTCCTGTAAATTGTTTGTTGTTGTGTTGTGTTATTCATGCAAAGCAGCGATGTGGTTACGTATGTCTATTTTAAGGGTAAATTTTCCTGTTGATCTGTTCTCTACAGAAACATGATTTGTATGCAAACGCTGTTAAGCAAAGGTAAAGTGGCGACGTAGATTAGAACCCTCGTTGAAAAACCTTAAGTGCATAATCCGATTTCCGCAGCCGCGGTAAAAGCTAACATCTTTAAGAGTAGGTACAGTCGTTGACAGACAGATCGACGGAATAACAATCCAATACTATAATTCTGATGGTAAGGTTTGTTAGACTAATTTCAAGCAGGTCAAGGAGTGAGAAGAGGATAGAAGAATACAGAAGTTTCACAGAAGTGAAGTTGAAGTTACGAGAGGTCGATCGTTACGTTGCTGCTGATAGCAATAATGAGCTCCTATGTCTTGCATTACTTGCGTTCCTGTGCAAAGGTGTGGATGTTACACAGTACACAGTATTATAGTGACTATAGACTTGCATGAGTAGCAACTGTCAAGGTTATACATAAAAAATAATGTAGAGTCGGAAAAACGAACGCTAAGATTTTCGTATTCGAAGGTCCAAATTCAAACCTTGCCCGAGGCACTCATGACCCTATCATCTACGACGCTGTTAGAACTTGTGAGAATTATTCGTTACGTTTAGTACCTACATTTATAATAATATCCATAGGACTTGTGCTCTTAGTACAAGTTAAGAACTTTACTCGAAACTTTTTACGTTTTCGCCTTATTGATGTTTTCGTCCATACCTTGCAATGTATCTTGCAAGTGTGCAAAAATGTAAACGGTGATCGTTTCGAGGAAACGTAATAAACCTGTACTAGCGCACAATCTTTGATTAATCGTTCCTGGATCATTTCGCAAAAAAATCTACGAGCGAACATTACTTACGACTACTATTTTTATATGTTTTTCTCCGTGTGAAAATAGTGGCTTTCCGAGTGCATTTCGATATATCGCCAGATAAAAATATATTTCAATTCACAAGTTGTTGATTGAAAAGCTGAGTATTCTGATTTATTGCTGTTTGCGAGTTTCTGCTTGTTTTCAATTACGACCCGACGATTTCATAGTTTATCGGCCGGTCCGGTAATGCAAACATTCGGACCGACGCGAATGGGCCATTATCATGATTTAAAATTTCATAATTTTATTGTTTGCTGCTTTGGTCTGTTTTTTTTCCTGTTTGTTTATATAGTATCATGTCCGATTTCGTTGTCTTAGTTAACCTCTTGAGACTGTGATAGTGATTCTAAGAAGTTTCAAATAAATAAGACGAGTTTGCGTTAATACAAGTACCTATATGTTCTGATATTATTTTTACATTTAAATGGACTTATTTTTCCTCGTTTTAGAATAAAAGGTCTCGGAGGGTCCGATGTCATAATTGCCTAATATTATACAAGCGAAAGTTTATAAGGATGTTTGTAAGCTTTAACGAGCCGCGGGAATAAGGTAATAATCAACAAATCATGATTTTTCTACACTCATAGCTCCACAATAGGTTTGTTTGTGTCGTGGGTATTATAAACAGCCAAAAAGACGAACACACAAGCACCCAGACCCAAAATAGAATATAAGGAATACGGGGAACTTCGGGAGGATATGTACATTCTTAAAGATTCACATGAAAGGTGTTAAATGTCAACGTCTCGCATCTTTTCTTAGATAGCCCTTACTGTTTCTTAATTAATAAAGACGCATCTACAATAAGAACAATGTGATTTTTTTGTTTTAAATAAATCTTTTAAATAATATTAAAAAGTACACATATGTGAATAACATGTTCTTGAGTTATAATACAATTTTTAAAATTTGGGTAAAAACCGATATCGTTACGATCATTTTTCAAAAGCGAAAACAGAAAAATTGAAATGGAATATATATTTGAACTGTACGGACCAGGTTTGGACCGAAGGTTTTGCGGATCAATGACTTTTATTATAGTGCAGCTTCTGTGGGGAATTGGGCAATCCCTCTCTTCCCGAGGGACTCGTAAAAACGACTGAGAGGGTTTAAGGGCTTTGGATATGGTGGCCGATGGGCTACTGTGCCGTCAATCAGTGATTTTCAAAAATACTTACCTCTGATCTACTGCTTTACTATACGGGTCCCTTGGTACGGGTTTTACTCTTTGAAACGGAGTATGTTCCCTTAAGGACACAGGTCGTTTTTTTTTTAAATGAGTTTCCTCTTAGCTTGATGTTAACTGTTAAATATTTGCGGTTTTTTATATATTTCTGCGACAAATACGAATAATCCAGACAGTTTTAATGGAATACAATGGATGGAAGTTAAATATAAGATAAACCTTTAAATACGTCGGTAACGTGTACATAGACAATATGATTGTATTTTTTAATAATATTAAAGCAGTAAACGATGCACTACGTGATAGTTAGTGGTCACTGCCACCCATGGATATATATTATACAATTTCATATACAACGGAGCTTCTTTCTGACGTCAATCAAGGATACTTTGCCGCTCAAGTAAGTAAACAATATTATTTTGGAATCATACATAGAAAATTTAATTTAATGTACTATATTTATGGAGTCCTCGGTCCCTTTGTCTCACTTATTCTTCGCCCTTCCTCAAGAAACTTAATTTCAATTTGCTTTGTCCTTCGTTTGTTTGCTTCATCTGAATTCCAAATGCAATAACGAGATTTTTATGACTATGAGAGGAGTAGGACCGCCAGCTTGGTTTTGTTTAGCAAGTTTTAACTCTCAATGCAAAGGAGATGTTATTAATTTTATGTGTATATCTATGTGTCTGTGTGTCTGTCTGTGATATTGTCGCTCTTCAAGGGATGGAATGAGGTTTCTTTATTTAAAAGCGTGTCTAATTGATAGTTCTTGTTATTACGTTTCAAGAAAACGCAGTATGTGCATTTACAAGTTAGTTGAAAGACAAGTTATGTGATAGAGCTAATATTTGAATTGAACGTGTATTAATTAAGGTTATAATTTAGTACTGTATTAATTAATGTTATAGTGTAATAAATTTAACATTAAAAAAAGGAATCACATAAAAAATTAAAAACACCTGATTCATAGAATATGTTTAAAAGACAAAAGAATAATAGGCCCGGCCCAGTAAATTTCAAAACTCTAGTAATATTTTCATCTAAACATCGCCGTCGTCGTCAGGGATTCCGGGGGTGTTTTTATGAGTCTGAGGTTTTTTAATTTGATTTTTATTGTCTTTGTTTGCGATAGCGCTATTACTAAATTAAAATAGAATGTCAAGTCCCTTCAATTTAGTTCCATCGAAAAAAGGTTAACCTTTCCTGATTTTCAAATACACCACGTTACCAAAAACGGGAAAGAAATAGATAAAACTAGCAACTGTTTCTGTTTCTGACATCTCTCATGGAATAGGTAAAATAGGTAAATTTTGGAAATATCGTCATATATAGTAATAATATTGTATATAACGCCTTATTGAAAGCTGTAATCAAATCAAGTATATTCTAGCTATTGCCTTGGTGGTAGCATTCTAGTATCTGTTTCTGACATCTCTCATGGAATAGGTAAAATAGGTAAATTTTGGAAATATCGTCAAATATTGTAATAATATTGTATATAACGCCTTATTGAAAGCTGTAATCAAGTATATTCTAGCTATTGCTTTGGTGATAGCATTATTAGTTATTACTGGTGGTGATATTATTTATTACGGTGTATGTTTTAAGCAGATATTTTTAAGACAATTAACCTTATACTTGTATTCTAGGCAAAATTGATTCTTATTATTTAAGACATAATGTCAAATATAAATTTTCATCCTTGAAACTTAATTTGCCAACTGTTTCTAAGAAAATATATCTGGAATGAATCTTCTCTACGAAAGCTAATTTAATTGCTTAAAAATTCATAGACCGTAAACGAAATAAACAAAATGTTAATTATATTTACTGTTTGTTCTGTCTATTGTTTAACAAAGTTATAATAAATGTTAGTGATACTGTTACAAACAAACTAGATAATTGGTAAAGGATAGGAAGGTTGAATGGAATTGCTTTTGGGAAATTAGAAATTCAGCAATTAAAAGCCGGTCGAAGTCGGCGACCGGTGTCCATTATTCCCAAGCGTTGTTTGACAGGAAAATGTGGAGTGTTTTATAAAATATCACGTCATTTTAGTTTAAAAGGTACTTGTTGATTTACTAATATTAATATTTATATACTGAATAATAAACTTTAAAAGATACAAGAGGTGGTTTTAACGTTAAGCAGCGATTTTTTCCAGTCAACATGGATTTAAACATTTTATAAAGTACTAAATACTAATACAATAATAGTTACAATAATAGTTTAAGGATTATTGTAAAGTACAAATAATAAATTAAAGAAAACCAAAGGACATAAAGAAAGAAAGAAAAATGTAAAGCAAAGTTGTTAGATTTACGATTTTATAAAGAATAGAGAGATAGGCAGAATATAAATAATAATTAAATTATTTATATTCTGCCTATATATTTATAGAAGAATTAAAGTAAACCAAAGAACATATAAAGAAGTAAAGAGTAATGTAAAACGGAGTTTTGACAGTTTTAAGCTTAGTATAGTACTGACTTAAGGAATTTAATGATATTAGTAGTAGATGATATTAACAGAAAGAATTCTTAATGTGATACATCCTTAATACTTTGGCTCAGGTGGCTTTTCCGCTACACCCCATTATGTCTTATAACAGCAGCTTCAGGCGCCGCTGTGTTCTGGTTTGTAAAGTGTGTTAAAAGTACTTAGGTGCTGACTTACGACACCGATTATCGCATCTTGTTCTAAGCGATCGTCGACTGTCGTCGGTTATCGTCGACTATAGCCGTCTGTCGTATACGACTTTAGTTTGATTTTACTTTATTAAACACTAATGTGCTACGCGGCTTCACCCGCTACTAAATAAGACAAAAAAAACAAACATAGCGTGATGTTATATAACCTATAGCCTTCCTCAATAAATGGACTATTCAACACAAAAATAATTTTAAATTCGAACCAGTACTTCCTGAGATTAGCCTGATCAACCAAACAAACTCTACTGCTTTAAAATATTAGTATAGATATCATAATATTAAACATGGTATGAAACAAAATATAAAATGGTTAAGAAAATGTTCCCTAGTAAATGAATCCAAACTTAATTTACTCCGGTTTTTGCCCTACAGCCTTGAAGTAACTTATGAGTTAAATTCGATACCTTTAGACTACACAAGTAAATATTTTCTGTTTCTTCAAAATAAGTATCAAACAAGAGTTTGATGATGAGTTTTACTCGTAATACATTTATTCGTACGTTTTTGTAAAGTCACAAAAACAAACAAACGTTTTATAATTTATGAGTGTTTTCAGGCTAGACAAGATTAGTTTCGCCTGCAGACAGTTGTCGACCTAGAAGGTATCACCGCCACATTTATTTTGAATGTGAAGTAGTATTGTGATTCACTGAAAGGGTTTCGATGTTACCTGATGTACATATGAGGCGCCTATCTTACTCTATGAGGGTTGGTTTTGAGGACGAGTGCTTTTGGCGTACCCGTATCTTGCCAAACAAGCCTCTATTTTAGCCAATGTAAGGCAAGATACTAGAGCTGGTTTTATTTCCCATGTAGTAAACAAGATGGTTAAAAAAATCAAAGTAATACAAAAAATCAAACCCGCTGAGTTTCTTGCCGGATATTC
>DWLI01005194.1:0-10268 GCA_018249915.1 Cecropterus dorantes dorantes
ATTTAGGTTTTTATTATTATTTTTTTTAGTAAATAATTCGTTTGTTATATATTTTATAATATTTATGTATGCTTATTTAAATTAGGATTTATATATTGTGTATTATTACGGTTTCTTTAAATTACCACCTGCCGCAAATTTTCTAATCACCCAGGGTTGACTGGTGGAGAATGCCATCAGGCATTAAATTTGCCCTATTGTATCTTTTATTTTTATAGAGGTGCAATAAAAAAATAAATAAATAAATAAAATAAAAATAATCCTTATTAACAATTTTCTCCTGCGTGGGCCAGTTGTGACGTCATTACCAAGATAATTCGCCTGTCGCGAGATGAACGTATACATAAAGTTTCAACCACCCATAAATCACTATCTAATCGTAGCAAGACCATAATACCTTATATCACTAAACTAACCTACCAATTTATATCTTAATCCAATGATAGATATTAATAGGGTAGAATGTCCCCAACCCTTTCTTAGCCTGATTGACAAAATCTATTTATACTTTGTGTCAGACGTTCTCAAACGTATTCCATCCAATTATGAAAATATGGCGTTAGGCGCTATCCGATATTCCCCAATTTCACCATAAATCACAATCGCAAATAATTACATACAGAAACAAATATAAAAAAAATATCAAAAAATAATACCGAATTCTATGCTACCAAAAGTAAAAATAATTAATATATGTTGGTTTAATACATACATCGCCAAGAAGTCGGCGCAAAACATATTTCTTCAGCTCGACGACGAAACTATATGCTACAAGTATATTTATTATTGCTTTAAAATACTTAAAAAAATAACAAACGCACTAGTCACTCATTTTTAAAAGTTTCCCTCGATTTCTTTGGGATGTCATTATCAGATCTTGGTTTCCCTATCATGGTACCACCCTTGGAATATCTTTCTCCCAATACAAATAGAATCAACAAAATCGGTTCATGAACGACAAAGTTATCCGCGAACACACATAAAAAATATACATATACGGTCAAATAGAGTACCCTGAAGGAGAGTTGGTTAAAAATACTAAACAATCGATTTATTTAAGACAATATATTTAAATAATTTTAAATTAAATATTTTATAACATACAACAAAGTACCTTAAATAATTTCCACACTTCGAATGTGTCTTTGCTTTGACAAACATTGCCTTAAATCCACAAACTATCTAAAACTACATATACATCTCAATCTAATATCAATACGCTTTATATATCTCATCTTAAACATCTCAAATCACCTTTAGACGACTAATTGAGATTATCCGTTGACATATGAAATAACTAATTGGACAAATACACTAATATCTTAGAGATTAGAATCCATTACTATATTAGGCTTTTCATCAAATCCATGTAGTATTTAAATGATTAAATATAAGAGCAAGCACTCGACTGTTTAGTAGTTCGAAAAGAAGTATAACAATAATGAAATATATTAAGATACAAGTGACATTTTGAGATACTGCACGTTATGACAAACGAAATTAAAGTACACTAGCCGTGCTCCGCGGTATCACCCGCTACTAAATGAGAAAAAAACAATAAACATAGCGGTATGTTATATAACCTATAGCCTTCCTCAATAAATGGACTATTCAATACAAAAATAATGTTTAAATCCGAACCAGTAATTCTTGAGATTAGCCCGTTCAACCAAACTCTACTGCTTTATAATATTAGTATAGATGCCAATGACATTATGCAAGTATATTGAATGATTTTCTCCTGTGCTGTTCTCATAGTTCTCATAGCACTTACGACACGCCATGTCATGTGTTTCACAAAACTTTTCCCTATGTTCTTCACAAAAGATGCGAAAAGAGCCCTCAATCAAACCTGGCGCTGGCAAACACCTCTGGTGTTACAAATTTCCATAGGCGACAGCGACTACATTCCATAAGATAGCCCGGCTGCCTTATCGTCGGTTTATGTATACAAAAACTGTACTAGGCACCAACTTCCTATCTACTACTAAATGGAGTAAGTAACTACTACCTTCAGTGTAGACATATGCTTAAACTTCAATAAGTGACAATTTAGACACGTCAGCAGACAGGCAATATACTTAGATATTCTACTGCCTGGCTAGACTGGAAACCTTTGTAGACATTTTAAATGTTACGGCGTCGTCGTGTTAGGCTTACGGCACACGTTTCATTTAATTTAAATGGACCATATAATGCCAAAAGATTTACTGACAGCAGTATTAACTAGTAATATTGTTAAATATTAAAACAAGTAACACGACGGCTTAGACGCGATTGTTTTGTTTTTATAATAATATATTTAATTTAAACCTTTTTTATCAGTTTTCGTCAAAGAGTGAAGTAAATATTTTTACAATGGTCATTTACTAGCTATCATTTGATACCCATATTGCCATGATAATAAAAGTCCCCTCCCCCTTTTTACCTATTTTCATGTCATTTTTTCATTTATATACCTAACCTATGTCATTCAGCAAGCTGAGACAATTCCAATGATATGTCATACGTCACGAACCATGAAGCCGTTTGGGCTGCAGCATGCCAAATAAATGGACTTACATACAAATGGACAATATACGCTCGAAACAGTACCCTCCTATAGACGCAGTCGGGTAAAAATAGCAGCGAAAAGTGTTTATTTAGCACAAAAGTAGCGAGTGTGCCGCCCCGCTAACGATGTCGACAGCCATACCGCTCTCGAACCGAACCACTAATTAGTTTTGCAAACGTTTAATAAAACATTCCAATTTATTGCCGCAAAACGGTACAAGTACCATTAATTCTGTACCCAGCCGATATTTCTAGCATTATATCTCGGGAACTCAAATCGAGCTCTTTGGCAAATCGTAGAGGTGCTCGATTATACAAAAATTGAGTAATATTAAATTATACTACCACCACTTTCGATGGAATTTATGTACAAAGTAAGTTTAATTTTGACTTAAAAATACGTACGAACTTAGAATAAGGATAACTTTTTCTTTAGTTTAATAGACGTGGTGGTAGAAAGTGAGATGGTTCAACACTGAAGACACCAGTACCACACATTTTCTGGCAAATGCTATCAGTGTTAAGTACTGCTTGTTTGCAGGGAGTGATAATAGATTTATACTAGGTATTTCAGCTTAGCCCACTGGGGTACCAACGTATGAACGACTTCAGGATAGATTTAGATCTAATCTTATCTGTCTCATCTGATTACAGATGTCACATGAATCTTCCTTACCACGGACATTTTTTATAGTATCGAAATAGCAAACAAGCACGCAACCCTCCTGGTAAGTAGCTAGAGTGACATACTCTCCGAGGCATTCTACCTTAGTCCTCAGAGGTAGCAACGCATCTGTAGCTAGCCTTAGGTGAGACTTTGACCTAGGGTTGATTACAGATGTCCATGGGCGGCAGTAGCCACCTACTATCAGGTGGGCTTCATGCTCGTTTGCTACTTCATAGTATAAAGAAGGTGGACTGCATGCTCGTTTGCTATTTTCGTATTTATTCTATTACTGCTAATTGCTATATTTATAAACACTTTCAATACTGCGAAACTAAAGGAAAAATGGTACAATACAAGAATAAGATCAGAGCCAATCCTATTAGCGTGGAACTAATCTTGAGTAGCCGGTAAAGGCCAGGTCGAGAGCTCACAGCTTAATTCAAGTTGAAGGTTCCGCTATAAAATAAATAAGACAACTGTTTATTCGTATTGTATTAAGACGGGTTAATAATATGCAGTTGTTGGATTTTTTATATATGTATTAAAAACAACAAACGTACAAAATTAAAAAAAAATAATCAGTTTGTCAGTCGCTCAGAAGTAAAATGTGCTACTTACTTTCGAAATTACACAGGTCTTAAAAACACTTATGTGTCATTATATACGAATTTTTTTTTTATGTTGAATTATATGTTTCATGTATGAACATATACACTAGCGTTATGCCAGAATGAATTTGGCAAAGCACTACCCTACGATTCGATTTTACGAAGTATTTAAAAAATGTCATAATGGCAATAAAATAAACTGATAATGTCTGGTTCACTCGAAAACGTACTTGTGATTGACTTCAAATAGAATCCTTATTCTATATGAAGTTGCTTAGAGCCTTCCATGGACGACTCTGATCACTTACCATCAGATGAACTGCATGCTGGTTTCCTACGGTAATCTCATACATTTGTTCATACAATTAATTCCAAACAAGTGTATTTATCTACACCCCAAACAGCTTGATGGATTTTAATAACTCAGGTGTCGTTGGAGTCGTCTTAATTTTCATAATTATAGGCTATATATAATTGGAACGATGTTCCAATTATATAGAGAACTAAGTTGGAACGTCTAGAGACAATCCTAGATTACACCTAACGGATTTTCAGGAACGAAGTTCCTTATCGCGAGTAGCGAAAGGAGGTTAGACGGAAAAAATTAAGATCAAAAGTTGTAACGACACTTTTGCTTTGTACGCGCGTGTTTTTCTGTCTGTCTCTCTCTCTCTCATAGAAAGCAAGCGAGATATTTTCGTTTCATCTTTATATTTCACATTGAACAGTGTGGTGTCGCGACGACGATTATTACTTAAAAGAAATAAAATTTTATTGGAATTCCTTCACTCATAAATCGAAAGGAACTTCGTTCTATCCGGGTGACACCTCTCAAGTTTTTTAAAACATGGCGTCTAAGAAATCAATTTATTTCAACCTTATACAGTACTAGCCTTTAATACAATGTTACAAAACCCTAAGGTTCCCGCGCATCGTTGCAAAATGTCAATAACTAATGAAATATGGTTGCGTAAAACAAAGTCAAGTTGTTCCGTCGCAATGCGCGTCCCTCGAGGATTGACGAAGCGATGAGGCGAAGCGATGACTATAGGAATAAATTTAATAGTCTGTCTGTTATAACTGCTTCTTTTTAAGATGAGACCGATATGATAATTGCTGTGTTAGTCCAATGTACACACGGCAAAAGTGAAATTTAATAATAGTTTTTTTTTCTTTTTTTTCATTCATTTTAATTTAATTTGATTTAATTTTGAATGTTATTTCGATTTTAATTGTAACGAATTTTTAAATTAATTAAAGTTTGATGTAACGTAATTTTATTTGTAATTTAATTTTAAATTTATTTAATTTTTATGACATTAATTGTCTAGTGTATAGTGCACTGTATATGGAACATGTTTTTTGAAATATTTTTTTCTTATTTTTTTATCTATACTAATATTATACAACAGTAAAATTTGTTTGTTTGAACGGTTATCTCAGGAACTACTGGTTCGAATTTAAAAAATATTTTTGCATTAATAGTCCATTTATTGAGGAAGGCTATATATATGCTATATAACATCACGCTGTTTGTTTTTTTCTTATTTAGCAGCAGGTGAAACAGAGTAGCACATCTAGTTCGATTTAAGTTTCGATTAATTTCGGATATGTTCGAGACATGGTGTTCAGTTTTATAAATAAAAATAAATAACACTTAAAATTGATAAGTTAGCTATAATAATAAGTGATTATAATAGCGAATGGTTACACAGAAATATAATCAAATTATTTCCTATTTGTTTTTTACGTTTTTAATTCCTTAAAAATAGTATATCCGTAACCTTTCCGGAACTCACAGATAATCTGAAATAATTACACATTGGTAAGCGTATCCGAAACCGGTATAATATTATTCCTTTATGCGTATCCAGATCCGAAATTTCATATTCATAACATCCCTGGTTTGAACGCAACACTTCAAAAGCAACCTCGGGAAAACTCGGAAGCTATTACACGTGTCGTGGCGCGATTGTAAAATGTTGCGCTTTAAAAAAAATACAGGCTCTTCAAGAAAAATATGAAACCGGTGACTTTGGTCTTACTTTCATTTTTATTTTATGTAGCCGCGTTTAATTTTCTTTGCAAGTTATTGATTATACAATTCTATTTTCGAATATATTTTGATTGAAGCTTAATTACTGCCGGTTCCTCTCTTTTCCAAAAATAAATTAGACCTTGGAAATTTAAAATTGTTCAAATATACTTCAGAACACTTTTTTTTTAAATATCGAGGTAGCAAACAAGTATGCAATCCACCTCATGGTAAGGTACAGCCCCCCAAGAATGGGCATAATCAAACAGATAGGATTAGCATCTTACCTGTGGTTGATCACGGCTACATTGCTGCCTCTAAGGACTTAGGAGTACTTCGGATAAGTATATCTTCGTATTTACACCCTTCAAACCCACAAACACAACAGCACTTGACATTGTTATTAGGCAGAAATAGGTATAGCGGTAGTGATTCCACATTCAAACCATTAATTGATCTTCCATCTTCGAAATTTATATTTCAATCAAAGACAGACACTTCAATTATATATTAATTACTTTAATATTATTTCGTCATAAACTGATGGCGGGCCTTTTGCTACGTTTCTCCCACGCACATTAAATTATAAAGCCATTTAAATTAGCATACAATTCCACTCGCGCCTCCGTTAAACGATACAAAACGTCTACTTCCCATCCAATGTCTCTCATTTTCATTATTATAAATGTGCATTTCATCACGGCACGTATTCCTATGCAACCAGTTTCGAAAGATAAAGATTAGATTAATGGTGATACATCTTACTCTTTGTCGTTCAAGAGCGGCGCAGTTTGACACCTATATCGAAGTTCTATTAAGTACAGATCTGCACCAATGGCAGTACAACTGCCATCGATGAATGTCTGTACTACTAGTATGTACTATATGCTCGTTTGCTACTTCAACATAAAAAAGTACCTCAAACGTTTGAACTAAGCACTATATGAACTCTTGTTGGCCGACTTACAGAGCGATTCAAATTCTACTTAAATTTAATTCATAGGTTCATGAGCCACAGTGACTTTTTATTGACGCCCTGCAACGACGATGCATGGTTATTTTTTAACTTTTCTAACGTCCTAAATAGGTCGTAAGTCTTTCTGACTTACGACCTATTTAGGACGACGACTCAAATCTTTCCGAATACATTATATATAGTTCATGTGATTTTGCTTACGATCTTCGATATCACGAGACATACAAGAGTAAAAATAAAGTTCTGATATTCCTACAAAACCACATGTGGCACTGTTCAAGTTGGCCACTGTGGTACTTAGTTATGACCGCCCCGGTCGAATTGTAAGTTGTATCAACTTTAAATTTAGTGAACTTCAAAAATTAATACGTATAATACAATAAAATACAAATTTACAGAGATATGATGTATAAAGATATAATTAAAAAAATATAAAACGTGGCATCCAGATTAATGTACTTAGCATTATTTATGGTTTAAGAATAAAACCATAAACCATTATTTTTAAATGATAAGTAACACTTTTTAATATAAGTTTGACATTAAGCTAACGTAATTATCAAATTCCCAGATTTTCGGTGTCTTTCCAACGTCCATCAGCTTGTCCGTCCGTCAGCCTTTCGTCTGTCAGTCTGTCCACAACTCAATAACTCTTGTTTCGATTTAGCTGGTATTTGGTATGTCGGTGTAGTAGTAGTATGCATTCCACTATTCTTACTATGAGTGTATTTGTGTTTAAACTTGTTATTTTTAGGTTTTTGTATCCAACGGAATGACTACTGAACCTGTCCCAATGATACAGGGCTCTATCTCTTAAGGCATAATGAATAGACATTTATATTTTTATAACAGTATGTAATAATATGTGCATTATAACAATAAATATTGAAATTAAGAAAAAAATTAAATTAAAGGCCTTCCAATACCAGAAGTTAATATTTTTGGCCGTTCTCCGATTTATTTGTTAAAATAATGTAGATAAGGTAGATTATTTTAAATTTTCATAATATATGTATAGTAAATACTAAAAATAGAAACAGCTTGTAAATTTGGTTGTAGAAAACCCTTCGCTGAAAACGTTTAAGTCGCATTTGGCCAATTATTTTAAAATACTCTCAAAATCTATACAAATCTGTTCATTTACAGTATAAAACATGATCAAGTGTTTTATTTTATAGTATGTAAGTAGAAAACGAGCATACAGCCCATCTTCTGGTAAGTGGCTACTGCCGCCCATGGACATCTGTAATCTACCCTAGGTAAGATCAAAGTTTTATCTAAGGTTAGCTACAGATGCGTTGCTACCTCTGAGGACTAAGATGAAATGCCTCGCAAAGGTATATTTCTCTTACCACACCCTTCGGATCCGAATACAACAGCGCATTACACTGCTGTTATTAGGGAGAAATAGGTGCAGCGGTGGTGCTTGCGGAGTCGAACCACAAAGAGTTCGACCACCTTCAAAAGTGGAAAATAATAAAAAAAAAATGTTTGAATTAAAATATAATGCAGTAACGAACAATAATTTCCATTCCATATCGGGAGTGAAATCTTAGGTGTATAATTGTCACAATGTAAGACGTATTTGACTGTTCCCTTATGGCACCGTATCAAGGCTTAGGCAAGTTCCATAGATCTATTTGAAAACATTACCAGACAATAAATATGAGTGTGCTTGGCACGTCCCGGCTGCCGCCGTTGGCAACTAATTTCTATTGTTCGTCTACAGACTTTGCGTTCCTCTATTGCACACGACATGTCTGTCAAGATCACTATTAATCTTCACAATGGAAGGTGAAGCTTTTGTACCAAGTAGCCCCAACTTCGTCAACAAGTGTTGAAAGACCGGGCTTACCCGTCTTTTTTAATATAGCTGAGTTATTTAGGTATTTTTGGATACTTTTTTATTTAGACTATTAATATGTAAACTATACAGGAATGATTTTATGTTTTTTTCTGTTTTCCTATGTTTTATTGAAAGATAGATACTTAATACCATAATAAATATATTTTAAATAATTGTATGATTCGTAAAAAATACGGTATTATTAAAATGATTACACTTAATATGAATGCACTAAAAATATTGCTAATTTCCAGAAGAATTTGATCTTAAAATGTAAGTATTTTAAAATAAAAAAGGAGTCGGTGAAATGAAAATCTAAAAGAAACATAGAAAATTAAATTATATACATATGAAGGATTTTTATCTGTTTTATTATCTTTATATCGTAATATTATCCTATTTAGTTATTTACATGCCAACTGCAACACACAACACTTTTTTATAGTACAAAACTTTTATAAGTTCGGAGAAAATAATACCTACGCTGAACAACGATTGTATAATTTCATTTCAATTAATAAAATTTGTAGATAACAAATAGAAACTGTCCGCGATCATTACAGATGACATGCATAATATGCATAGGAAGCGTGCATAAATTGTCGTAAACTGCTTTATCTGTGCTATTTCGTATCATCAACCTATTATTTTAGTACTGCACGGGTCTTCTCTCAGAACCCAGAGATTTTAAGGGTATGGTACACTGCGCTGTCCCAACGCGAATTGGTAAACTCCTCGCACTTTTGAAAGATTTTAAGTGGGTGTGTAGATTTCCTAACAATGTTTTTCTAAACCACAAGACAGTAATAATTAATTTCTAACACATACATCCATTTAGATAAATCTAAGAAGCTACGATTTAAAGCTTGGATTCATGAATTTTAACCTATGTATCTACCAATCTATCACTTGTGCTGTTTAATTAATGCCATATAATATTAGTTATGTGCTAAAATTTTAGTTTTTAAACAAGATAATGCATCGATTATGTCTTCCTCTGTACGTTAGATACAGTTGTAAATAATATTTCGATTTTATCGTTGTACAAGGGTCGGCAGGTGAATCCTGGCGGCAAGCCAAAGCTAGCCCACGCACATACTCCGCTCATCTAACTGTAGTGTAATCGATTGTGTATTCTATCATTTTGTTTATTGAATTTATTCTTGGTTGCGCTGAAACTATTCATGAAATTCATACCCAAATCCTACAATGCCATCTGGATTGAGCTATCTATTTTTAGTTTGCAAAAACGTAACGTTACATAGCTACTCTAATAAATATATAAAATATAGTAAAGAGTGAGGCATCAGAAGAATTTTAATTAAGAAAATAACACAAGCTTCTTTTGCATCAGTAGTTATTATACAACAGAACAATCTATGAACATGAAAGCTTTTCTAATAGATATCACGTTTTTATAGAGTGGATAGGTTTACTAATAGACTAATGAGATTTTCATGTGGTATTTATATTAGAATCATCATCATCAACCCATTAATGTCCCACTGCTGGGCACGGGTCTACTCTCAGAATGAGAGTTTTAGGCCATAGTCCACCGTGCTGGCCAAGTGCGAATTGGTAGA
>DWLI01005195.1:0-10268 GCA_018249915.1 Cecropterus dorantes dorantes
TGAACTCCCTATGAGGGTCCAATCCAAGGTGAACCTATTATGGGTTTATGGGTTAAGATATATGTTTAAGGGATCAAACCATTACGGGTTTTATCAACGTAAAAAAATTGGAAAGAATTATTATCTTGATAACAAGTATGTGAATTCTTCTTGAGAAGTAATATGACTTTATTATTTAATTGAATAAAGAGATTAAAAAATAATATATTGACATAAGACACAGATAACGACATTGGACATAAACATATTAGTATTATAAAGTTTTGAGTGTCCCGAAATGTCAATACGGCGATTCATGAGAGTTGTGAGACATACAATATTTCCCGTAGTGTTCTTTGTCCAGACACTATTTTACTACATGCTTCAATTATTTAAAGTAATAATGTGCCATGTGTCATGATCTTGAATAGCACCACTCCCTCTCTTTTCATGGATTTCGAAGGAGGGCATTAAGAGACACAATCCAGGAGATGGGCAGCAGCGCCTTTCTGTGTAACATCACCACGCTCTGCGGTAATATCAACACGCATGCCATACAGGGCGATTATTGAAAAAAGTAATATTAAGGTAGGTCTATGTCCAGCATTAAAAGGATGATGGATGGAATTCTAATTGACCAGTATCAACAGCGAAATAAAGTGGACTGTATAATGAGTTCACGAAAATTATCTATAAACCTCGTCCCAGCATATAGGTAGATAAAACCACTAACCTTGCCTTCCAAGTCGATCTGTGGACCAGGATCGTTTCAGGAGTGATACGAATAGCGCTCTTACTGGGTTCGGAGAAGTATACACAGCCCGTTCTTATTAAGGAAGAGTCTTTGAACTCTGCGGGTCACGCACTACCGGTACAGCTAGTCCACGAGGAGTAAATTAGGGGCACAAATACAGAACATCCATATGCACTCGCCAAGCGCAAGAAGATGACTAACTGACCGCAAAAGTGACGCAAAAGAGCAATGTTATGGACATTTTTATTCTACCCACATAAATGCTAACAAAGATTGAAGAATAAATAATTATCTAGCCTTTATTGCTATAAAATTGCAACATTATAAAGAGGTAAGTATATTCTACAATATGCTAACGTGGCTTGAAGAATCGATTCAGTCTTGCTGATTTGGAATCAATATCCGATTTTTCAGTCACTGGTCTTTTGCGGATTAAAATCGCCAGCCGCTGAGGCTTATCCTTGGTAATTAAATTCGATTGTGTGCTGGGTATATGCACATACGCATACTTAACACACAATCGGATCCGAATCCTAAGTTAAGTCATTGCTTTTGAAGATATTTACGTGGAATTCGTATGGTTACCGAAGCTCAGTTTTAGTACGTATCAAGATTATGGTATTACCTATCATCGTAAACTTAGAACCGATTGCAGCACTGTTACGCTCCGTACCTGTTGAGCAAATAATAATAAAGCGCTGCAGTGCTGTTTTACGGACGTCGCCATGTTGACGTTTTACGCGCCATAACCGTGCCACCATCGGGAGAACGTAATTAAATCCGCTGTCGCGTAAACTGTTGCAACTCCGAGGAGTTACATTGTGATTTTAGTGGGCTGTTCCTTTTTCTTTAGACGTATTTTACGCGAGCGTAAACAATGAGCGTCAAAGGAAGATTCAATCGAGTTCGGTTACGTTAATATTGTAACGAGACTTTTCTTTAAATAATTGTTAGATTTTCAAAATACTGATTTTCACTTTGTAGCTAGTTTTTCATGTTTAACTAAATAGCAATCTTCGAATTATATTTATATTTATTTATTAAATAAACTACTAATATACTACTGCTTGTTTTTTTCGAGGAATAAACCTTCAAAAGGTACGTGGGATTTCTACCGCACTACCAAACACTGTCTGATTTAATTCTTAGGGGCAGCAATGCATATTAGGAGAACGTTAGGTTAGATCCTAATCTGAAGTGGATTAAAGATGTATACCGGTGGCAGTGGGTACTTATCATAAGCTTTATTGAGTGTGATTAAGTAAATATAGAAGCGTTCCCCCTTTAGTTCTCAGAGGTCCATCTTTAGGCAATGCACCTGAAAATTAAGTTATAGTCGCTAGAATAAATCAATTTGGTAAAACAATGAAACATTTTCGATATTAAAAATGGGAACGTATGTTGCTTTGATTGAGTGCACGTAGCGTTCCAAGGTGTGTTCTCTCGACACCTTTCAGGCAGTCGACGAGGGTCCAATTCCAATCTTATTCTTTCGATCAATCGTTACAAGACAATTTATTTAAGCACGACTTTTCCGTTTACCGACTGGTCCAGGAGTGCAGGTTAACGACCGGCAACGATCGATTTGATTGCGAAATAAGATTTTTTAAATAATAACGAAATAGCAAACAAACATGCCGTCCATCTGAGGTTAGTCACACATGCGTTGCTACTTGTAAGGACTAAGTTAGATGCCTCGGAAAAGTATGTCTCACTTCAGACAAAAAACAAGCAGCACTTAACATCGCCGTTATTAGGCTGAAGTAGGTGTGGCGGTGGTGCATCCAGCGTTAAGCCAAAAAGGGTTCTACAACGAAATAATATAGTGATAGTAAAGATAAATTTGTTTAATCATTTTATATAATCAAAATATGATTTGAATGAAGATACATTTTAAAGGAATATTTTATTGTTTTTCAGTAAAGATATTAATTTCAACAACAGGTTGATTGTAGCGTAGCAACGTTATTTGATATGGTAATACGACTCAAATTGCTACTTTACAGCTATGCTGTAACCAAATAAAAGTTGAAAAGCAAAATTCTTATATTCCTTCCATACCACTCTTGAAAACAAGCCTGTAACATCTGCAGAACTAGGAGTCGTGTGTGTGCAAAGACACGGGTACGAGTTTTATTGTAGAAAAACGCGTAATTCATCTGGTTTCAATAGTAAGGTAACATCCATGAATTAATTGGTTTGCAGGAGACTATGACATAGTTACATCTTCCTTTTTGTTTACGTGCAAAATATTACCTTAAATATTTTTGAATTCTAAACATAGTTGAAATTACTGTTTCTATTTATCTTTCAAACGATTGCCAATTAAGATCACCTATATAAGAATTCTTAAATTAATTAGCCTTGAAAATTCACTTAGGAGAATGTACTTAAATGATGTATATTTAAGAGGTTGCTAACCTATTTTAGGAATATAACCCGGTCTCACTCGACGAGTCAGGAAGTAATAAGAGATGCCTAAATACGATCCATTCGATGAAACTTCGCAGAAGATTTAAATGGATTACGGTTGACAGTCTAACAGACTTCATAATAGGTTTTGTACGTTCACAAAGCAAATGGAGCGTGAGCCTAAAATGCAGAGATCATAGTGAAAATTTCCCTCTACCCTTCAGGTGAATCGTCCTAAACATTGTCGACCACTTATAATCCTTTACGTTTTTCTACTTTTTTCCTTTATGAACCAAAAAATAAATATCAAAGATATAAATATTTTGAACAAGCAATATTTAAGAAACAATTACCTATAAAATATATAAAAATGAATTTAAATATGGGATTGGAATTATAAAGTATATTTAGCAATAATAAGTATTTAAGTTCCACCGTATTAATTACAGTTAAATTACAAATAAATGAATATTTATATTAGCAATCGTTGTATCTAGCTTAACCCCATCAATGTCAATTGATTTAACAAGAAAGACATTTAAAACTATATATTTCCCATATAAATAATGTATTTCCGTATAGAAATTACATCATACTAAAATAATACCTGCGCAGAAATGTGAAAAATGTTCCCAACATTTATCACCCGTAGTTAGTAATTGTGGTAACATAATTTATTATACCTAGTTATTGTAAAATCTGTTAAGTCTTGGAGCGAGTGTAAGTAATTATGTAAGTAATTTATTGGGCCATATGTTAAATACCATTTATCAACGATATAAAGCCACAATAATAAATGAAGCGTGTAATAAAAGAGCCATATAAAAGTTGTTAAATTTGAAAAACGTGGTTTAATCATGAAAAGATTGTATTGAAAAGATTATGTTGTATGTTTCAAACGTTAACAACTTTATTAGTTGATCTGTATAAAAAAAATCACTACATTTTTATTTTCACATTCGTTACGTATCTATTATTATTGTTACAATTGTTATTGTTTTCATAACATAGGGCAGCTAAAAATTTTGAAAAATAGGCATTTTGAAAATTCTTGCCAGATGGTATATTATAGTTACATGGAAATTACTAAAACTTTTGGGGTTTTATCACAATATACATGGTAAGGAGCTTGCCTAATTTGGGCTTTGGTATTTTTATTTTGCTTATTATTATTCTAAAAATATTTTTGACTTTAAGGCTGGGATCAACAGTCTACTATTGATAACTTAATGCGATTTATGGACTTCTAAAAATAGAAATAAACTTGACATGTTTTTAACTATATTCGAGTATACTTCTGTATTTAATCTCCATAAAATATCAGACAATGGTAGGTTAATTTCTTTATAGGTACATTCATTAAGTTATTTTTTACTCTTTTTATAAACAGCTATTAAATTCATTTAGATTTATATCAAGAACACACTTGTCTACAGTGTCGTGAATTAGGTGCATTAGGAAACTGGCCTCGTAATACACTGACAATGCGTTTATCCCTGATTATACCCTAGACCACTTCTTATACAACACACAAAAGTGGCCTTTAAGTTGTGAGCTGTTGAAACTATATTTCCTTGAACTCGTACTTTATTTTGCGACGTTGTTAGGGCGTGAGGGTACGAGTATTTGTAGTAAGAGATAACACTAGCCGGTAGTGGAACCTGTTGATGATAAGCGCAGTCGATAAGGCTTCGTCTGATGGACTGGTTCGGCTAGAATTTCGGTGAATGTATATTTCGTGACTTGATTAAATAGTTCACGCTCTGAATTTAGTTCCACCACACGTGGGCTGATACCATTGCATTGTAATTTCAGGAACGTTAAGTTAACGTTAGTTGGATATTTGTTCGGTTCGTCGTTGGCTTGAGCTGGGCTTTTTACGACGCTTACTAACTTCGCTAGTAAATAACAAAGTATGTTGACAATAAGTTAGACTAACTAACTTCTAATTATGGCATTCATTTAAATCTAAGCAAGTTAATGCTATTGGCACGTCAATATAATAATTGGGTACGTTGAGTTAATTTTACCATGGGAATTAAAAGGTAATCGAACGCTTTAAGAGTGCTTGATAAGCCGTTGAAGTAGAATTCCTTTAATTTGTTTTGAGACACCTATTTTTAGTATTAAATAAATAGTGTCATCCTCGAACAATACTGAACTGAACACACGAACGAAGAACAGAAAAATAAATTCATCATTGAGATTTCGTCTATTCACGGATCGAACCCAGAAACATTGCTTCAGTAGTATGGTGTTTGATGGAAATCATGTTTTATACCTAACCAAATGTAATATAGTTATGTTTTACTCAAACTAATATACTACTAACTGATAAAAAATACCCGATGGAGTTAATGTAACTTTCCAAAATGTACAGCGCCATTTCCTAGGAGATTCGCGCTGTTTAACCTCTAATGTGAGAGAGATAATTTTTGATGCTACATTTTGTTCCAGGAAAATTTCTGTAACTGACGCTCGCTTAAAATTTTAACTTCCACGTGCTTATATGCAGTATTATTTTACTGGCCGTTGTAAAACGTATGTTAATTTTAATGACGATTCTTAGTTCGACTATGTGGTATCATCGGTACTTTGTACCAAGGAGAAAAAAACACTAACAAATCAGGAATGTTCGCGGAGTTTTTGAAGATTTTTTTTTCTTTACTTATAACCCCGACATTAGATCGATACACGTAAAATGGAATACCAAGGTTGGAAGTTTCCATGCTGTGGCCATTTACCCGAGATGGAAGGCATGCTCGTTTATTACTTCTATAAAAAAAATCAAACACTTATCACATTACTTTAAATTTGGCACGGACGGTGTTAGCCAGGAACACAGCACGTCAAACTGGTATGACTTCAATTTGTGTACATTTACAGTCGGGTTGCAGCTCGTCTGTAGGAAGATTTGCTACATTAAACTCCTTTTAGAGCATTTACTGAAATATAGATGATAAGTCGAATACCAGTTTTACCGCAATAGGCAATACATTTGACGATATTACCGCTTTTTGTTGATAAATGGTCCCGCACCCTTGCAGGCTGCTGTTTATGTGGCCATTAACTTGAAATACCTACTTATTAATGAGTAATCTGTCGTAATTAGTAATAACGCCACGCACGTGCCATATAATGGCGTGAATGTAATTTACGTGCGTGCGACGTTATATCGTTTTCTTGTCGCACTAAACTCATTTAGTGATAATTCTTCTTACCATAAGTAACGATACTATATGGGTAACTGATAATAAATTAATTGTAGAAAACGCCACCTGTTATCGAATAACGGAATTATTTTTATGGATAGGTAGGTATAAAAGTATTTTTATCCTTCGAGAACTTCGGTGTTATTTTGTGATGGAATGTACTCTGTGTTCCTTTCTGATAATGACTTTAAAGTTTTAGGGTGGTTAGTTAAGTACTAGAAGTTACAAGCACATAAACAATCTTACATTCACAATTCTTGGTAAAGCGCTCTTGATATTCATGCTGCATTTCTTTTTCCTATTTGGGTTACCCATGAAGGGTGCGTCACGATGTCTCAACATTTCTCACGACTACCAATCATACCGTTACAATCCATCGCGTAGACGACCGTTCACGTGGTCTTGTACACTCCACACTTCTTTGCACGTCTTTACGTTCGATGGCATCTTTATGCGCCGTAAGACGTAACCGAAGAACCGCCGTAGAGTCTGATTTGAATTCGTATCCATGTCATTTAGGTTATGGATACCCTTCAGACTTCTATTTTAAATTATATTACTTATACTAACTAAGGTATGTGTGTACTGAATAACCATGGCCACATTCTAGAGCTATCAAGTGTTACTTGTAAGTTCAGCGGTATGTGCCCATCGGATTATACCACCAAGGCTTTGTTGTAAGTCATTACGAGCTGGCATCCAAATCAGTAAAACGCATTTTTATTAACAAAACGTATATATTCCTCGTTCAAATCCCGAAATTAAATTTTAATATAGTATTATTAAATAAACGTTTCATACGCTCGAAACATTCATATGATTAGTTCGGTAGTCATGATGTTGTTTGTTTTTACAGAAACAAACCAGTTTACTGTTTATTCATTCAAATAATTCGATTGTTTGAAATCCTAGTACGCATTCTAATCGGCTGCAGGCGCCCGCGTGGGCGCTAATCCGATTACAGCACCCCGCCATTGATCAAAACGTCAACATCAAAGGAGTGTGTTGCTATTATTTAGCAATTGGACGTTATGACATGTCTATGGTACATGTTATGCGATATTCTACAACGTATTGGTAAGGATTCTAATACGCAGCGCAGCGAGTGGCTTTGGTGGTTAATTGTAATTCAATTTTGAAATAAAGTGGTATAAATAAAGGGTTTCAGCTCCCACACTGGCGTTGAATTTAATGCTGTGATTTAAAGATATCTTAGATATAAATATAGATTGATTTTTTAATTAATGAAATCAAATTAGTATAATAAGATTAACAGGTCTTATTAATTTATTAAAGGGTAAACTAAAAATGCAATTAAATAATATCTTTTTGATCATTATTTTACGTTAACTTATATAGAATAAATATAATAGAAAAAAATAATCATAAATACTTAAACGATGTATCACATTCATTTTGGGACGGTAAAATTTTAATAAATAATAACGCTTTCTATTCGTAACTCCACACTAGGATTTCCTCCTGTGTTCTGGGTGCTATGGACACACACAAAGTACGAATACACAAACAACCAGACCTAGAATAGAAATCTAAATTCATCATTTAGATAAATGTCTGGCCGGGGATCGAACCCGAAACCCACTGCAAGTCAGATCGGCATGGTGACCGCTCCGCCGCGCGGTTCCTTAAATACTTTTGTTTTTATATTAAAGTGATAAATGTACATAGGATTCATATCCTAAGTAATATCGTACGCTGATATGATTTGTGATTTTCTTGAATCTCGTTTTATAGCTTTTTTTTACTGTAGTTAATTTTCAGAGACTAGTAAGAATATATCTAATTAAATCATGAGTGACATTACAAGTAAAATAAGGACTTCGCGTTAGAAAACAATTCTTCTCGTTCACGAAAGACTAATTTAGAACATTAAATCTTTGCGCAGCTCTAATTAAGATCCTTTGTTCCTTAATTAAATTATATTATCATACGTCACATTACTGGTTCATGTATTTTAGCACCTATTGTTTAAATGTCATTTCATATCGAAACTAAACCATCTATTCGTTTTACATATGACCTAAATGTTAACGCTCATATTAATTTCGTGTTTATCATTGGAATATCTGTGACAAATTTAATGGAAAATCCGGGTTAGAATGAAATGAAGACGGGTTTAGCGTTTTGTGATTAAAATATTATTTATAGACATCTATAATAGAGAGAAATAAATTGATAATCGTATACTCGTATTTATTTTATTTGTGTTATTTCAGTTCGTTGTAATTACAACTAAACTACTTAACATGCGGCATAATAGAAAAATATATCGTTATATTATATATTGGAATTTTGTGGAAACCGCAAAATTATTCTTCATTATTAAAAAATCTTTCCAAGTATCTTACAGCTGTTCTGAAGTTCCGCATGAAAAACGGAATCTCCGTAACAAATTGTTTAAATCGAGTGGCTCTATTCGGTAAAGTAATAGGTACTGATACTTTATCACAACGAGAGTAGGGAACTTTAAGTGATCTACAACCGGTTCGAAATTCTCCCAAGCTACTCTTGATGAAGTATAGTTGAAACTTTTTAGTTCGAAACTTGTAAAAGATATTACATAACGCCATGATTTACTTCGCATTCTTGCCCGCAAAATTGCCGGTCTTTCATTTCAATATCGTAAATTTTGTTTCCAAATTGGTAACGCCAATAGATACACCGATTCAAAATATCACCCTAATAAAATTAATGAATAGACACTCCCCCGAATATCGGAGCATTGTCGGCAAATACCTTGCCGTAATTATTATAAATAAATGTGCAAAGTTCGCAAACTTGAACCATTTATTACACGTCAATACACGCTAGGCATTTCAAATAATGCTTTGTCTTTGTAAGGCCAAACCACAATATATTAACTTCTAGTTGTATTTTCAGGAAAGTTCATGTGACTTAACAATCCACGAAGTATTAACCTGTAGTCTAAATGTTAATTCTATTTTGGTACTTAGTTTAATATGTTTATTACTTTTAGAAGTCCAAGTTTATTTATTATTGAGACTACATAAACACATAGAAATCGAGGAAGATACTAAAATTTTGAAAAGGTGTTTACTACCATTTTAATTGTAAGAAATATGTAATCAGATAAGCTTCCATGACCAACAACACATGGCAGTAAACTATTTCCTACTTGTAAAGTATTATTCATCCTCATATGAAGTAACCATCTGAGTCCTCGAGAGTAGCAACCAATCTGAGATTGACTTCCCATAGAACCTGAATATGTGTTATATGACGTTCTTTCAGGTGCCCAGTAATCATTTATCACTAAGTTGCTTACTCCTTTTTAGTCTTATTAAATAAAAATAAAAAAAAAAAAAACTTGTTTAGAGTATAAATTCACACCAGAGAATCGAGATAGTGACTTCATCTTGAATTGCCATGGCGATGACAGGGGTTAGAGCGGACTAAGGAATAATGATGACTAAAGATTCCGTAGTCCATATGTACGAGTAGTTACTGACGGAGGAAAGAGACCCTTGAAATAATGAAGTCTATAAGATGAAAGTTTCGAGTTGGAGCGACCTTACCATTTACTATATTTTATGTGCTCACATACTTGAACAACTCTTACAAAAAAGGCAAGTGTGAGTGCGGTTAAATAACGTTCTCTGCAAGATTTTTTGAAGTTACTACTTAGAGCAGTAAACGTAAAATATATTTTTTGTTACTTAGTAAATGTTTAACTGTAGGATAATAATTAAAATAATGTACCCTCATAGGAACTTGGTACAACTTCATAAGCTTGTATATTTTTATATTTTAGAGAAAATTTAAGAAATTATTTGAGGTTTAAGTTAGATCATGTTGATAGGATAGTCTGAAAAACAAATCTAGTCCTCATTCTAATTAGAAAAGATTTTTGCAATTATTATATAACTTGT
>DWLI01005196.1:0-10267 GCA_018249915.1 Cecropterus dorantes dorantes
TACACAAACACCCAGACCCAGAACAGAATTCTAAATTCATCATTCAGATGTCTGTCTGGCCGGGAATCGAACCCGGAGTCCACTGCGCGTCAGACCGGCATGGTGACCGCTCCGGCACGCGGGTCGATTCCTGTTACATTATTATTTTACGAACTTTTTTAGTTTCATATTACCAACAATATATATCAATAAGTGCCAAATTGTTCCATGATGTAGTAGCGTGGTTAGAGGCCATTATTATACTTTGATAGTAGCACAATCACAAGCAGTATAATTATGTTATGTTAAATGACGAATTGATTTCCAAGTCTCTTTGAGATGGGTCTATTTTTTAACGCCAGTTCGCAAACATGTGTGCCGGGCGACATATTGCTTTTTTCATTCGTTTTCACCCCTGTCGTGTTTTCTCTTTAGTAAGCATTGATATTGGTTTTTCTTGTAAAATGACTACTCGATGTTTGGTTATGAAATCAAAGAGTTAAAGGGAAATGAGATTTGTTTTCTTCCGTCGCCTGCTAGTGATATTATGCGAAAATATTTCTTATATTTTGTGATGTGCGAAGGTATGTAGCCAATATTTTTAAAATTACGTAGCCTATATATAAAACACATACGTTTTCTGACTCTCATAGACCCGCACTAGGATTTTCTCCTGTGTCGCGGGTGCCATGGACACACAAATACGAATAAACAAACATCCAGACCCAGAACAGAATAAATTTATCATTCTTAATTCATCATTCAAATGTCTGTTTGGCCGGGAACGGAACCCAGATCCCATTGGGCGTCACACCGGTATATTGACCGCTACTCCACGCGGGTCGTCGTTGTATTTAAAATATATTCTACTCATTTTGCCAGGAGCATCGACCCTGGACCTCGTTAGGCTACTTAAGACGTAATTGGTTTAGTTGATCTCCGACTCTATCATACCTTAATGACGCAATAATATTGCATTGTCATCTGTCTTAGATACACATTCATGTGTAGGCAACAGCTCAATTAATGACAAATGCACTGTATCAATTTCCGGTTTTAAACATATTATCTTTGAATAAACATTGAAACAATTAGAATAAAAAAGGAAGCTTAATAATTAAAAGTAGATCTGTTATGAACTTTGGACTTTCAGAGTGTATAATTAGTTTACACATCAAATATACCTAATTATAAAATAAAGCTGCTGAATAGCTGACGTCATAAAGATTTTTATTTATTGACAGTCAGCTAACATAATTTCAGGGAAGTCTTGTTGACAAGGTTATGTTTCGAAGCGAACTCTTGAAACCAATTTCCGTAGAGAGTTTGGAGCAAATCCGATATGTGGAGTACTTGGACCGCCCCGAGTTATGGCAGCCCTCACCAAGCTGGAAATTAGATTTTAGTTGGCGTCGACATCTTATATCTCGGACATGTTATTTCTTATTTTGAAGGTTGTTGGATTGCTTTGTGACTAATTTAAATCTATATTTAATAGTACCTTAATTAGGGTAGACTATAAGTTCAAAGGTTTATATTTTAATATTTGCTTCGATTTATTTTATGTTTTTCTTTTTTTCACTTTTGAAAGCAATTTTATCTAAACTTCACTAACTATACTAACAATATATCTTATATTGCAAGTGTTATATGCTTCATACGTACCTCTAAATTAAAGGCCATGCTCTCGCTTTGTATAATACATATATTTTATCAAAATTTTAAGGCTTATCGTATTAAGATATAGACTGTTAAAATCCCTAATCTTTAATTTGTATAGCACGATAATTTTCTAATGATAATACGCCAGATTTCATGAAAATTGTTATCTTAGTTGAGCTTTAAAATCAAAATGACCGCTCTTAAAACAAATAACACACTTCTGCTCTTATACCTAAGAGCAGTGTAAATATAAAGGGTTCCATACACTTTCTTACTTCTTCTTCTTCTTTATTCTTTGGTTCTTTACGATTTTTGAAGGTTCGCACCTAGGTTTTGCACAGAAATCACATACAAAGTCTGTAAAGTATTTCATTCGTTTTCAAAAGTTTCGATGAACAGTTCCGGGATAGAGCTAATAGGATTGTGTTTTTCATTAGATAAGTGAAATCCCGAAAGAATTATTCTTACGAATAAAGAAAAAACTGGTGTGTGTTTACACACAGCAGAAGGAGAACTCATAATGAATATAATTTAATAATAAATAATTGAATGATTTATTATAAACATATTTTTCATGCTACGAAACATCTCACAAAGAGGAGACCGATATAAAAAAACCGACTAAGTGCAAATCGGACTTGCCCACGAATGGTTCCGTATCTATCTGTATAAATGGTTAAAAATAACGTGTGAATACATAAATAAGTATTCTGTAAATATATGTAGCGTCTACCTGTTGAGGTTATTAAGATCGAGTAATCATCATCTGTATATCATCTGTTAAAATTCCAACTGTCTAGTTATCATGGTTCAGTCATGTGACAGATAGACTGGTGGACAGACAGACAGCGGAGTAGTAATAGAGTCCCATTTTTCACCGTAGAACCCTAATACTATGTAATGTATCTCATTCTCTCGTCAACTTAATTCTATAATTAATTCTATAAATATATGAGTTTGTTTTTTCATCGTGACGTATCATGTTTTCATCGGGTTTCAAATCAAAACTATTCTAAAGAAATTTACTTAAAAAATCCGTTACATTCGTGTTTATATGTATAGCGTAATATTATACTAAAGTAAACTTAAAAAAGATGTTTTACACAACATATTTATTTACATCTAAATCGTACACAGTAACATGGTTTGTCTGTAATTGCTCATCATCTTTATAAACTTTGGTTTTTGACATAATCTACGAATAAAAAATATGTTGTGAAAAATGTAAACTTTAAGAAATCGCGTCAAATGCCGACGGCCTAATACCGATAAGACGACGATGTCTTATTCAGTTGCTCCGAGTCTTAGCGGCCATGTTAACTGCCGGCAATAAACAAGGGGCCCCCGACGCGCCGCTACAAATGGACTCTTTATGTCTGTGTCAAATATAAACTTCTCTGATTTTTCTATTCTTGTTATGACCGCAAAAATGTTTGACAATTTGCAAACAACGTTAAACATATCTCCTGTATTGGCAGATACTTTTTTCCTTTCAAACTTTCATGCGAATAAAAACTAGTTTAGCCAGTTCACTTAATAACGATTTTGGGAGGTCCACAAAACCGAATAAATCAACCAGTATCGTTTGTTTTTGTCAGGCGCTCGTTTTTGATATATAGTCGAGTTCAAAATGCATCAGAAACAAATGTTTGCTCATCTGCAGCGTACGGTTAGTCGAGCTGAGCGCATGATAAAATCCTCTGCAGTTTGTTAGGAGTTCTGGCTGTTGCTGCGTGTCAAGAAGTGCTGACAACGTGCTTCGCTCGCACTATGTTATATCCAACTTTGCAGCGCTGCACGCTTGTCGCTTTTTTTCTTCTCTCTGTACACAGTGGTTTGCAATTCAGCGCTCGTTTTTCGTTTACTTCTCTTCAGCGTTCGCATTGTTTACAGTCGGACTGGCGCTACTTTGTAACGTAGGTCTGTTATACAAACGGGATTTTTTCGATTTGCGTAATGGTTTGTTAGATACGATCAGGCCTCGCACCGAACGGGAATTACGGAATTGGCGATGGGGATCCGTATTGCGGATATAATACGCGGCCCAAAATCGAGGCAATTCATAAAGAAAATTAATGCTGTAAGTGGTTAAGCTCAGCTATCATTCAAAATAAGTGAGCACCATAAAACTCGTTTTAATACTTTATTTCAGCTTAAACTTCCGTGCCGTTTAAATTATTTGTCCGTGGAGGCTGGAGCCGGTCCAAATTAAATTATACGCAGAAAATGTTGAGTCACATTCGTTAATTCATTATAATTTCCTTTTTAGTGATACAGTTAGCTTAATGGGCTTCAAATTTTATTTGCCAATTCGTACATATAAGTTGATTGCTAGTGATCCAAATTAAAATAGTTTAGTATTTTAGTTTACCAATTGACCTTTTTTTGGTTAGGTAGGTTTATAATCTTGAAAATGATTCTTCATAGTACAAAATGTTGAAGTACGCTTCTCAAGGCATTGTTTGAAATGTGGGCAGAGAATAAATAGGCTTACGTCGCGCTCTCAACATCAAAAAGCGAAGCTAGAAATTTGAAAAAGGATCTTTTAGAAGTCAGCCAGATTCACAATCTGTTATAGATTTTGCGCCTGTCTCTGTTATACTAGTATATTAAAAGTATAGAATACTTCATTTTCTTACAAATTAGAACAATACAACCATTGTTTTGGTGAAATTGTTTTCTTTTATAATACTGGAGTAGCAATTGAACATACAGTCTACGTGATGGAAACTGGCCATTAAAACCCATACGCATCCGTAATATAATCAATCCTAAATAATATTAGAGTCTTACCTGAGGTTGGTTGGAGATTCGTTGCTGCGCCAGAAGACTAATTGAAAAGTTTTTGTTAAGTAGGTTTTTTCCCCTTGTTTAAACCAGAACACAAAAGCGCTTTAAACTGCTGTTATATTTATGTCTATATTTATATAGTTATTGTGGTGATGCCTCCGGAGTCGAGCAATGAATAATTCTACCACCTGAAAATAAAATAAGCCTCGTGTTAAATAATTTGCATGCGGTAAGCCAGTATCTCACAATTAAAAAATAAAAGATTGAGGTCATCAACAAATTGAAAGTTCCTTGAGGTCTTTCTATTCGGATATTTATGGTGCTTAAAATGTTAGAGCAATGTTGTACTTTGTTTACAATTAATCAATAACACTTGCTTTACTTCGCTTTTGTTAAAAGTTCTTTGCCCTCTTTCTATGTTGGATCTTTATCGGCTCCTATCTTGCATTTCCTTTGAGGCGCTAGTGCTACACTCAACACAAACAATGCAGCGGAGTGACACTCGATACCCGGGTAATGGCCGCGTGTTCGCTATCCCGCCTTATCTATTCATCGGTACACATTGCACTCTTTCCTTTTATAATGCACGAGCTCCCTTAAAACTTAGGTAGTTATTTTTATAATTAACAAAAACGTGCTAGATTTTGTTTTGTTGAAATGTTTACATAATTTTTAAATCTAGAATAGTTAATTGATATACATTTAAATATGTTTCATTTCAATTTTTAGTTATAAGTGTTTTTTCTTAACTGGATATTAACAAGCTCTTATTTAGCATTTCTGTTGAAGCGTTAGTGCTAGCACACAACACAGACAATGTAGCGAAGTAACACTCAATACCCGGGTAATGGTCGTTTGTTTGCTATCTCGCTTTATCTGTTAAACGACATAGTTTCTAATGCTTCCACATTTTTAAATGCACGAGTTCTATAATATTTTGATAATTATTTCATAATTACTCACAAAATAATGCGTTACATTGAGAGAATATGTAATTTATGTGTTTGGTTTTTAAATATTTTATTTAACTTGAAATCTTTGTAATTAACAAATATGAACATGTTTTGTCGAAATGTTTAGGTACTTTAATTACAAATAAAATTTTTATAAATATTAAATAGTTAATAACAATATTTAATAATAACTTTTTAATTTGTTGTCTTCTTTCTAGGCTGTATATTTATCAGGTCTTATCTTGCATTTCTTTTGAGGCGTTAGTACTACACTCAACACAAACAAAGTAGCGGATTGACACGCAATACCCGGATAATGGTCGTCTGTTCGCTATCTCACCATAAGTCTTCGTCGGTACCCCTTACATTTTTCCTCATATTTAAAATGCACGAATTTCTTTCATGACTCATTGCTCATTCATGGCTCATTCTTAATAATTACTGATTAAATAATGTGTAATATATTTATATATTGCGGTATAAATGCCGAGTCTGGTTTTATTTTATTAAATGCTGACTTAAATTACAAATCATGTTGAAATAGTGTTTCATTTTAAATTCTTGATTCATTGCCGTTTTTCTACTTTGGACTCCATACCTACTGACTTATATCTTGCATTTTCTTTGAAGCGTTTGTGCTAGCACTCAACACAAACAATGCAGCGGGGCGATACTCGATACCCGGGTAATGGACCCGTGTTCGGTATCCCATCTTATCTGTTCATTAGTGCCCTTTACGTCCTATCGTCATTTAAAAACAAAATTATACCTTAAAGATTTCGCAATTGTTTTTATAAGTACTAACAAAATGATATATGTGTAAGTTTTAGTGTTTAAGTTACATTTAAATATTTAAACACTTAAATTTGTTTGTTAATTGTTATAAATCAATAATTTTCGATCTTGTTATGGCATTCGACCAATACAAATGTAATATCAAATACAAAAATAATCGCTTATGAAGGCAAATGACGAAATGCCACTCCGTTACACAGAAATGTAAGAATTACTTCACGTTTAAATTTATACATAATGAAATATAGTAATAACAGAGTCATCATCATTATTATACTGAAATTAAACTAGGCATGTAAATGACGTTTGTGATCAATTCCCCACATTAAGCTTTGAATCTTTCCCTGCTTCTGAACCAATTAGTCTCGGTTATAGCCGAGATGACTGTCGTTAATTCAATCAGAGGCTAATTTGGAAGATTAAAGTCCAGCCTTAAATACCATTTAATTTTTTGTTACAATTTTGTTTAAGTAGCACAATTTGTTAAATTAAAACACTGTTAAACGTTGTAGAAATTCGTAATAACTATAGAAGCTAAAAGATTATTTAAATACCATTTAATTTTTAGTTATAATTTTGTTTTAAGTAGCGCAATTTGTTAAATTGAAACACAGTTTAGCATTGTAGAAATTCGTGATAACTATAGATGCTAAAATTGTACTCAAATAAAATTTAATTTTTAGTTACAAATTTTTTTTTTCAATTAGCGCAATTTGTTCAATTAAAAACTGTAAAGCGTTGTAGAAATTCGTAATAACTATTACCGGTAAAATTGTTAATACGTCTTTTAGCATAGGTATGTTGTCATTTAAGAGGAGAAAAGAATGCCTAGTTTCTGTTCATACTCTGTAAATTTACTGAAAAAAACTATGTCCTGCTTTGTGAAATTACGTGGTCGATAAAAATATTTAGTAATAATGTCACATTTTTCAAATAAAATTTCACAAGGATTAAAAATAAATTATATAACATCCGGCTGTTGAACTCGGATTTAATTAGTTATTTGGTACATTGGTTTGCAATAAACTAAATTATATCCAAACAAAACAACAATCAACGATCGACTAAATTAATAAAACCCAGTGTAGCGCGCCATTGCTACGTTTAATTATACTTTTATTGAAACCAACATTGCCAGTTGAACTTCAACCTTCTAAATTAATGTTTTGTGTGTAAATGGTACTTAGGCAATATGAATGAATTGTTTAATTATAATGGAAATGGCAATAAAAAGTGTTTGCATTATATATAAAAAATGTATGAAGGGCTTTATCATGTTGAAATTACTCTTGAGGTCTACCAATATCTCTCATATGTTATGCATGTTCATTTATTTTTTGTTATGAAAAATAAATGAATATGGAGTCCACTTGATGGTATGTGGTAAGCCGCCGTTACTTCTGCTGAGTCAGGTACGTTTTCAGGTTACGTACGTTATCAGGTACGTATATAATATCAGTGCTGTCTACACGCTTAGTCCAACACTAGAATTTTTCCTGTATTATGGGTGCCACACACACAAAGGCGAATACACAAATACTGAGACCCATAATTGAAAACTAAATTCATCATTCAGATGTGACTCCGGCCGGGGATCGAACTCGAAATCCTCTGCGCGTCAGGCCAGAGGCGTGGTGGTGACTATCTTTTACTAACATATCTGTAATAAGATTTTCATTTGGCCTTCGTTATAACTTTCAAAAAGTCTGTCTTTTCAGATAATTCTTAGAAACAAAAACTCACAAACAACATTTTACAAGAACATACGAAATCCCAGCTTCATTGTAATATATAAAATATCCCTCCTAGAACGACATTTATTATAAACTTTGATAAGAAAAATCGCTGAAACTATCCACAAATCGTGTTAAAAACTACTTCACTGGTGTCCCTCTATATAGAGCCTTAATAAAACTTTGTAAAAATTCGCAATGAATATTTTAAACACAAAACAGCAGTGTCGGTTTTATATATTAGGACTTGCAGTTCGGTTTCAAATTTTAGATTGAAGTATCGCTCGTATAAATATCGCTCTTATTTTCCAATTTGACAATAATAATCCCGGGAGAGTTAACTACCTCGGAAAAATTGGTAAGGTCCTGGTATTTTTAGGATGAATTATTTAAACTTAAGGAGTATTTAGTAATACTTTTCCGCTTTTATATCGGCATTATGATGTAGTGTATTGCCTGTACTAGATAAAATATACCTGTCATAGTTCCCATATGTATCTAATTGTATACAAAACTTACAAAATTAATTAATCTTCTAAAGAATTGAAAACAAAAACGTTGTTGGCACGATCGTACTTGTTCACATAAATTCCTCTGTAAATCTTTTTCCTGCAAGCATATATCTGTTCAATAAATCGGCTTAATTCCAATAGATTAGTAGCAAACAAGATAGATATCAGAACAAAGGAGGCTCTAAAGGGATCACGTGCCAGAGTTACATAAAAATCTGTACAAACGTGAAACGCAACCGCTTAACTTTTAAACCGTATACGTGATTCAATTTAGAAGTTGTATCTCGTCGTACCGAGCTCGAAAACTGTCTCTAAGCCATTCAACTTTTCTTCCATATTTTAAGAGGAATGCCTCTGAGTGGCTCCTACTTTGAAATACTTTTTCTATCAGCTTGTTTCTCGGATTTTATTTGTGTTGCCGTGTTTGTATCGTATTATCAATTCAAGTGGTGTCTTAAATAAATTACTTAGCGATAATACGTAATGGCAAAGAGCGAGGGATAGCTTTGACATTGTAAGTTTTAAGAGGAATTATGAAGTACAATTTGCACGGGGCAGGGTAGTGGAGTACATTGTCCAACCTGGACATTGTACTATGGAAACTTTTCTTCGACTACCGCAAATATATAAATCTAGTGAAGTCGTTCAAATTCAACATATTTTCATATTTTTATCTTCTATATTTTACATTGATCACTCTAAAGCTTGTAAGATACTAAACAAAAAGCAACTGATAAAAAAGATTTTAAACTGTTTTCTTTCTGTCTAAATATGTAGATATTCAATATAGTGCACATTAATATGTTGACGGTACTTCCGACATAAGTGTAAAGGAGTTTTTTTTATATCATTTATTTGTTCTATCATATTAATTAATAAATAATTTAGTGTATTTATAGTATAATTAACAACAACAATACAACAGGTATAAGGTTAAAGAATTTATTAAAAATCTATGAAGCATCAAATAACCCTGACCAAAATAGCTGCCCGTTTAGTGAATGTCATTCATTAGGCCATTGTTCTACTAATTTAGGCCTAAAGGCTTATGTAACATGTATTATGAGTTTAAGCTTTACAAACTAATTTAATAAACCATTAAAGCTATCTGGACCAGGGTTGGCCATAGTGATTTATAGCAATATGAGAACATTAAAAACGCATTACGAAAACATGACTTCGGTCGGAAAATTTAACAGCGCTACATAACCTGTAACGGATGATTTGTATGGTAACTTAATAGAATAAATGTTGCTTGTTTAATGTACCCTTTCCAAAAATATGAGTGTTCAAGCCAAGCTGCTTTGTAAGTTACTCCCGCGTGGGATATTTCGTAAGTTATATTTCTTTAGCGCGTACTATACAGACTTATATTGCAAGTTACAGGTTAAATTAACGAGGTTTTTAAAAGGAATAAATGTTACCATACATTTTTATGAAATTTAATAGTTTTTATGAAATTTACTTTTACTTCAGAAATGCGTAATTAAGAATTGTATAAAAACTATTTGCCTGAACTATTTAGGATGTTGTTGGTTCACTAAAACTAAAACGAGCGTTCGAAAACAATTTTCGTAAATATTTTGCCTTTTAGGTTGAATTACGCTTAACTTCAGTAATTATACCTATTGCGAAACGTAATTGGTTAATCCAACGTTTAGAGAGCTGTGTACAAAAGATGATTATTATAAAAACGTTAACAAGATGTTTTTGAATAATGAGGCAAAGTAATTCTATGTATTTTATGTAAGTAGAATGTATATACGAGTACAACGCTTCTGCCTAAATATTATTTTGACAATTTCTAATGACGTTTAGTAGGTAGTATTTATATATTTTTGTA
>DWLI01005197.1:0-10266 GCA_018249915.1 Cecropterus dorantes dorantes
GCTTTCGGAGTCGAACCACAAAGAGTTCTACCACATTCAATTTATATTATTGATATTACACAGGAAGATGCTGCTGTTCATCGCCATGATTTTGTCCCTTAGTCGTCTCCTACGAAACCCATGTTAAAAGAGGAAGTGCTTTTTTTCAAGTCCGACTCGACACTATTCTTTACAGCGTAAATAATTTTTAACAAACACAAAAGCCAAAAATCTCGCTGCTTACATCAAACAATAAAATACTTGTATTGAGTGCGATATGGCACTCCAACCTTTATATGTAAATAACGGCCGACGAACCCGATTTTATTCCGTGTCTTGGAAACATGAAAAATAGTTTTCCCGGATTTTCCGTGGGACCGCATTTCATCGTGGAGATTAGTTCGGCGGAGTGTCTACACGTAGGTGTTATCACCCTGTAAGACCACTACCGTAATCTTGAGATTAGGTACGTTGCTGATTGTACACAGGGCTGTATTGCGTCCGGTAACGCAACGGCGTCAAATATTCCGATTTTTAAATTTCGAGTTTTTTTGGGCGTGGACCATAAAGTTTTTTTTTGTTTATTTATCAGATTGAAGTAGCAAACGAATATGCAGTCCATCGGATGGTAAGTAGTTACATCCGCACTTCGACATCTGTAAGCAAGTTTATGTAAACAAGCAGTTCATCAAGCAAGCAAGTTCACGTTGCTATGACCGAGGACTGAGATGATCGCCTCATGTGAGCTCGCAACACCCTTCCAACAAGACGTGGCGGTGGTACCTCCCCGGTTGAACTACACTGTTTCTACTATTTTTAACTAAAGTTGGCTAAAAGTTGTAATGTTCCGTTTATACTAGACAGACCTCGCTCGATAAGGAATATGAAATATCCAATTTCTACCAATTACAGATGTGTAACTCTGCGCTACGCCGCGCAATTACGCCAACTCAGTTTACTGTGCCGAAGTGTGGACTCTCTCCCAGCAAATGTAATGGCGTTATTTAGCGCAGTTTAAGTCATAAACTGTAACTTTATTGTGAAGTCTACGATTGGGTTCACTTTTGTTTTTTTTTTAGAAATATATATGTAGAGTTTAATAATGTGTTAAATAAAATCACATAATTTATTCTGACTCAGCCGTATAAAACTGTACACTATTTTAAAATATACGACCAAGCTACGACATTGCAGTAGTATTCATTTACATTTTTGTAATCCATTTTTACGCTTATTTTTTTGTTTACCCTTAATAAACGCAACTAAGCGTGTGTTAACGTAAGTTATCTATGTCTAGTTTCTATACTTCTGATCCCAATACTACATCATTGTTACAATTATTCGAGTGACAAAAAGATGCAGCCATCACAGATTTTTGAAAGTATTTCAATAATTTCATTCAGAAGAGTTTGCATAACGCCATCTAAAAGTCGCCAATGAACTATTGGTTATGATAATTAAGTATTTAATTGAATAATAACCTAAAATGTTACTTTACCTGTTTAAATTATTTAAGTACCTACTCAAAAAATTCTGGGCACGATTCTTGAGTTATTGTGTGTTTGTTAGTGATTACAATTCGTATGTTTACAAATAGCACGAAATACTATGGCAACTTGGTTCATCCGCGATTATTTAGTGATGCGAGCGACTTTTAATTAAGTTACTGTACACCCCAAGTTTCGTGAACGTTGTATGAGTTTCATCATGTGTGGAAATTTTCACTGACTATCAAACAAAGGGCTATTTATGGATCTTGCGAATAGTTATGCGGAAAACACACACTATACCACGAACCTGCTAGCTGTTCTGTATATAATATATCTAAATATATCTTGTAATGAAAGTTCTATACTTTTAAATTCAATGTACGAAATTGATGCGTTTTTTAAAAAAATATTACGTTACTTGTTTATTATAATACAAAAGTAGCAAATGATCATGCAGCCCATCTGACGTTTATAAGGAACCTGAGGTTGGTAACTGATGCTTATCTTGAGGGCTAAAATGGAAGGCCTCGAATAAGAAGAGTACGGGACACTATGTGTCCCGTACACATTCTTATATTCGTTATAGTATAATGGGACGAAACCTTTGAGGAGAGGCAGTTGCGCTTAACACTATTGTTATTAGATCGAAGTTCAAAACGTTCTACCACCTTCTACCTACAGTTTAAAGCCCTCACAATCTGAGTGGACATACTGGTCCAATTTTGAGAAAGTAATAGGTTGAAGATTATCATATATAAACAAATGTTAATCCAACGATCCGCGTGGCGGAGCGGTCACCATACCGGTTTCACACGCAGTGGGTCCCGGGTTCGGTCCCCGGCCCGACAGACATCTGAATGATGAATTTAGTTTTCTTAGGGTCTAGGTGTTTGTGAATTCGTCTTTGTGTGTCCATGGTACCCACGATACAAGAGAAAATCCTACTGTGGGGCTATGACGGTAGAATGCGTCCTTTTTTTAAATTTTATTTCTACATAAATGTATAACCTATTTGCTATAATACACTATTACGGCTTACATTACGGCATTGAACCGGAAAATATAAAGGGATATCCTTTCTCGTTTACCTCGTTAAATGTGTTATTCCTTTGAAATATTTTCTACTTCCAAATATTTTGGTATAACTTGTATCAACAAATAATATAACAATAACACACATTTCTAGCGTGAAGCAGTTCTTGCATTTCGGTGGAAATGTGTGGTTGCTGGCTCGCTTATGTATGAGACGATCATCTTAGACCTCGGGAGCAGCAACGTGTCTGTGATCGACTTCAGATAGAACCCCTGTTCTATATGAAGTTGCTTCCAGATGTCCATGGGCGATAGTGATCATGCAGGTGGACTGCATGCTCGTTTGCTACTTCAGTGTTGCTGGCTCACTTACTTATGAGTGGACCACTTAGACCTCGGGAGCAGCAACGCATCTGTGATCAACTTCAGATAGAACCCCTGTTGTAAATAAAGTTGGTTACAAATGTTTATGGGTGGTTGTAACCACTTAGCATCAGGTGGATAGCATGCTCGTTTGCTACTTCAGTCTAAAAAAGAATAATGTTATTATAAGTAACAGGGCCTTTAATCGGTGAGTCTTTAGTACAACATTCATTGAAATATGTTACCAGTATAGGTATTTATTTTGAATTTTTTCTTCCAGTTTTATTATTAACTACGTATGTCGCGCGGTTTCACTCATGCTTTAAAATGAAATATATCCTAGGGCTATTGCCGACGTTTATTTTTTTAACAATTTTACACAAAATTAGTATCAGCTGGACTTCGTACTGGTTAGGTACTTCAATGTAGTAATTTTAAGTGTAACAAAGTCATTGAAATCTCTACTTACATAACAATTGACATCATATTACATTTAAATGTCTCAACAACATCTCAATATAAAAATACGTAAGTGGCATAGAAACCGAATGGTTTTTACGGCCGTAATAAATGGCCTTTTTTAACAATCCTCAGGGCTACTCCTATTTATATTCCTGTAAAACCTAACAGCAGAATGGCTGTATCTAAATTGAATCGCTGAGCGAGGGATCTTTCGACATAGCGATTACAATTTTTGCATCCCTTGAGTTTTTATTTTCTTATCATATTCATTGTATTGAGTACCGTTGACTTACATTTTAGTTATTCTGTTTTATTAAACGAGGATTTGATAGTAAGGCGATATTTTTATTTTTTCGTTATCCTTATCACAGCTTTTTCTAGCGTGCCAACAAACATTGCCTTGTTTCACTACGTGTGGCTGATGGCTCACTTATATATGAGGCGACCATCTTAGTCCTCGGGAATAACAACGCATCTATGATCGACTTCAGATAGCGCCCCTGTTCTGTATGAAGTTACATACATGGGCGATAGTAACCACTTACCATCAGGTGAACTGTGTGCTCGTTTACTACTTCAACCTTAATAAATATTATATATATTTTGTCTTTTGGAAGTCATTAAACAGACATTCTCAATACTTATTTTACACTCATTATTTCGGTTATAGATTCAACATTGTGTCATTATATACCTTGTATTATTTATTAACTATGCAGACTATTATCACCGGGTTCATGGCACACTGGTTTTCAATTAGCGAGCTAACTCTGCAAACTATATGTAAGTACATTGAATTCCTTATCTCTGACTATGTTTTATCTTGTTGGATCTACGTACTACATTATGTAGAACAATGCTTTATCACAGAATCTTGTTACCGACTTAAATTATCGTACCTACTAGTTGAGTAGGAACTAACAAAATTAAAGTTCCGTAAAATATAAAATTAAAATCAGAAAATGGGATACTTGCTGATTTTTTTCATATCTTGCATAGTCATGTGAAACTAAACAAAGTACATTGAAAAATCGCTTTATGCTTTAAGAACACTTTAGGCCAATCATGGCCTATTGTTACCTCTCGTTTTATGCTTCGATGTTTTTTACAACCTTAAGAGAAATAGATTTTAGATCTACATTTATGACTCTGCTTTGATATTCCTTTATCATGGGTTACAAAAAGAAACTTAGTACACAAATACTGAGTCAGAATAGAAATCTAATTTCATCATTCGATAATTTTGCTGGACCATGTATAGAATCCAAATATTTTATGTCTAGACATGTATAGTGACCATTTTAGATATCAATACAGTAGAAATATTTTTTTACCGTTTGTAAGACGTTTTTCTTTGGTAAACGGATATCCTACCAGGCTTGCTGAACATATTGAAAGCGGCCATGCTCTGATAGTGTCTACTCGGAGTCTATATATATTTTAGGCAGGAAAAATTCGATAGCGTTATTCCCCTGAATAACGCTATCGAAGTTTTCCTGACATCCTGCCTAAAATACTAGAGATGCCATCTCTTGGCAATTTGCGGATAGTCGCCATATTTCTACTATTTATATAATTTTAAACGTGTAAAAACTAAATTTTTCACAAGAAATTATATAAAGTAAACATACATTTTTTGTAAATCTTCTTTAATTGACGTAATAATTTTATTACAGCGGATTTAGCGGTCTACGTGACAGGGCTGACGTCAGCGCTGTTTCTGCTGAAGCTAGGGAAGGAGTGGCCAAATTTGGTTAAAAGGGCTGCCAACATCGAATAACGTCTTACCGAAATCTACGAAGAAAGATAGATAGACAGGTAGTGATTAGTTATATTGTGCTGATTTTAGCAGTAAGTAACTTGATAAAAATTGATAGAGAATTGAAGTAGTAAACGAGTATGCACTTCACTTGACAGGTTAGGTAAGTGTTTATTGTCGCTTACAAATATTTGAATCTACCTGATAGTAAGTGCTGATTGCCGCTCATAGATCTTTGAAACCAGGTCCACGTATTATATAAGTTGTACCTAAAGAATGCAGAATTTAAAATTCAATGTAAAATCTAAATATTTATTTCAGGTTCAATGGTTCCACGCCAACTCCGGTACAAGACATTATGTTCTTCTACGTAACAAGAGAAATAATTCTGAAGGTATCTTTATGCAGAAACCTCGATACTCGTATGTGCTGTATTTCAAATATTCATTTTCATTGCGTTTTTTGTATTTATTGAATGACATTTTTATTTAATTATATTGTTTAATTTTGTACGTGATTGTTTCAAAGGGACGTATAGTATCAGTGCCCATTTATCAATAAGGACGATGGTCGATATCAATAAGATGAATCGAAAAATAACATTAAAATACTTCAATTATATTCTTCAAGTAATCATGAAAATAAATTATAATTTATTCCAATTTTACTAATGTAAAATGAAATATATAAAAAAAAAAACGGATTTCACTCCGGGAGTGCCAGCAGAAATGAAAACTTGAATGTTAATGTTGTGCTTTTTTGATATTTTGAAAGGAAATAATTTTGCACCAATTGCTTTAAGTATCAGTATAAAGTACTATCATTTAAGTGATGAAATACAATATTCATTTATTGCGCTATCGTGCACAAACATCCCCCTCGAGGGGATCTCCACCTTGTCGGGGGAAGGGGGCTCAGTAACTGTGGCTTGGATCACCACGGTGAAGCCAAGAGGAATCCCGGGAGGGGACGCTCCGAGTGGACTTGGGCGTGGGCCCGCTCTGGATGCGTCCAAGGGGGTCGGAGATTTCTGGCTTATGCAGCCAGGAGGGGTTGCGGGAGGAGAGGTGTGTCGGTGTGTCGTTGCCGTGCGCCCTGTCTCCCGCGACCGAACGGGGGGCACACTGTCAGATGTGTTGGTGGTGCGGCCGCAGAGGAAGAGGAGACGCGGTGTGTCGTTGCCGTCCTCCCTGTCCTCTGCGGCCGTTTGATGGTTTTGGTTATGGTCGAAAGCGTGCCCGTGTGCCCGCCGTACGGTGCGTGGAAAAAACACAGTGGGGGTTTAGCGGGTAAGAGTCCGGCATAACCCAGCTGCTATTCCGAGCGGCGGGGTATCCTTGAGGATTACCCACTTAAAAAATCGTACACATACATGATAGTTTATAGTATAGTGCGCTGTAACGCAAACACACAGCCACTTTTGCGCAAGCGCCTTGCGACGTCTTACAAATTTTCGATCAGGGTCACGTGATACCTTTTCCATTACAAATGTGATTTTATTACCATCACAAAAGAGCACAACGCCGCTAAAGAAGTTTTTAACTTCAAAAACGTGTAAAGATTCAATAATATTAATCAATCAAATGTCATATCAATTGAATGTCTCAAACCTAAGTGGATAACGTAAACATGATTTTACTTAGAAAGTAAGTCTAGACATTCAACGAGGCGGGGCAACAATCTTAGTTAAGGTAATAGAATAAAAGTTCAACTACATCTATCCAAAAATAGAATTTTAATATTGTACTGTATAACTTACAAATTCAGATAGAATCTAATATTATAAAGGAATCTAGAAAATGTTTATTTAATAAATATTGTAATCAGACCTAAAGCAGTGTGCTAGTCCAATTTAAAAATTACCTTTTCAATTATGTTTTTGTTTTTTTTATAACTTTAAGTTATTTAAACTTTTCCATTATATTATATCAAAATTGACGGTTTCGCTACAATTATTATCTATGAACTGGTAAACGATAAACGATTTAGCTGATAAGTATTGTAGCCCACACATAGTTCATATTCTTCGATTTTTCTCGATTCATCAAGAGATGGCGCCGATGGCATTTTTGTATCACGCTGTCGAAGTTTTCTAATATCTTCCAAACGAAGAAAATCACACTACAGCTGCTCTCTGGACTTGACCCAAAAGGAGATCCCCTATCCGAAAAGTACACAAGTAGGTATTCATATGATGTGACTACATTTTACGACCTGATTGCGACAAAAAAGATCACTTATCAACTTATATAGTGCGGTTTTTATAGCACGTATTAGAAATATATGAAAACGCGCGTCTTTCAATATCAGTGAACTGTCACTTGTCATTGTGACAGATTGACAGCTCACCGCCGCAGACTATAAAGAAATATTAATAATGTGATCGATGGTACATATATACCTATTTATTTGTACAAAAGTGTCGAGTTTATCTATCCAAAAACATAAAATTATAATAAAATAATAATTCATTCATCATCGTAATTGGTTGAACATTCGACGTTGTTGTTTTATTTAAACTCTAATGTCTCTTTAATAAATATTTGTTATCAGATGAAACGGTTTTTTATATCAGTCCTGTACACTGATATTGAAATAAATTTAATGCCTGCCTTCGTTATCCTTCTAAGGATTTTCTTTGTTATCGTGTATATTTACTAACTGCCATAATTGTAAATGTATCGAAAACTCAAATATTTTATTGCACTACAAAAATCTAATAAAGAAAAAATTAAGAGCTATTGTTTATTAGATTTTCAAGTGCTGGTTTGTGAATTTTAAGAACTTAGCCAATATAAACAAAATACTTAGGATTAGTTTGACGGGACTTGTAAAATAAACATACTTATACTGGTGGAATAAGGTTTACCTTTCTGATGCTGTCGTTATTATGGTATAGCAGTTGTTACTTTCTGCATTAAGAAACGAGCATGTAGTTTATCTGATCACTGCCGCCCATAGATAACAGCATTGAACAGGAATTTCGCTATAAGTCCAACAGGTCGCCTTGAATTTAAAACAGCCAGCATCTACACCGTTCCAACGAAACGTATGAACTGCTTTACACTAAAAATAATTTTTAACGGTGGTATCGACCGGATAAGTACTGGTTCTGCCGTGCAAGTGCTTTGCATCTTGTTAAAGGTCGTATCGGTTTGAAAAGATCAAATTAAGTTTGGACATTAACTTGTAGTTAGATCCACCGATTTTATGAAAAGAGTTTTGTCCAACTCCCATATGAGGCATATGATCCCCTCATATCGGTTGCACTACCAAAATGTCTGTTAGTAGTATAAACAGTAGGTACTGCAAGGCCAAACCAACCTCTAGATTGTCCTACTCCGATAAATCTTATTACAAGCGAAAGATCCCCCTAGAAGCTTAATTTGATTGTCTCTTCGTGAACACTAAATTGATCTTTTTACCTTATTTGATTTTCGTATGTCTACGATTTCAATTTGGGTAATACATGTGGTGGAGGGATTACGTCAATTTGCTTTGACGACTCATATTAAAATCAGTATAAGAGATATATAAATAGGAGACACAATACAGTTTTTTTATTATTTGTTAGTAAATCGATTATGAACAACAACAGTAAGCTTTTGGGGTGCATTTCCACTAGTGATATGCTATGATTTTTTTAATTAGAGCTACGGATATGGTACGGGAGATCCCTTTCACCTTTACACCATACAACATATCAGCGTTAAACTGCTTTTATAGGGTAGAAATACGTGTACCTGTAGTGCTTCCGGTGTCCAATTATGGATTCGCCTATAATATTAAAGTACTGTATTTATAAATAAAAAAAATCTTTTGATATATTTAAACTACAGGTGAATGATAAACAGCCCTTACTAGATCAAGCTTTACAGAACGGAATTTAATTTTTAAAATACGTAATATAAACAGACCACTCTGTATCGAATTGTATTATACATTTAATGAAAGGTTAAAAGTAACATTTTGGTATGTTAATTAAATTTTAGTATATTATAACAAACATATTTGATAATATTTGATTTCTATTGCAACCATTTTTGAATATAATAACTATTAAAAATTAATACATTCTGTCTTTAAATAAAACAAAGGAAAATAGAAAAAAGTAAAATAAAAGAAAGTATTTAAATCGTATCTAAGTAAAACAATTGTTTAAAGAAATAGAAATTAGAGAGACTTAATTGTATAGAAGTTTGTAATATCTCAAAATTTAATAGTAGGTAGTAACAATGATATTGGTTAGTAGAAAGATTCTGCGCTGTAAAAATATATATTGAACTATTTTGTTTATTTAATAGTCGTATAGTGTATTTACATTACAATAAATAAAGTTTATATTTAACACATAAGGCGTAAAAAAATGTAATTAAAATTATAAAATAAAAAAAAAAAACGTGACGAATAGATAACCTGTCTTCCGAAGGAAGTCGGTTAATAAAATAAATGAGCCGAATCGCTTCCCCGTAGAAGTGTATCCACGACACTGGCTCTCTGAATTGAAGTAATTTGTTGGTCCAGGTAAGCTAAGTAAAGGTAATATTCAATTATTAATTTGTAACAGCACTAGTTCGTATGTAAGTATAGTTGAAATCATCTGAAACAATGTAAAATATTCAGTTAAGCAGATAAATATATGTTAAAACATATTTATTAATTTGTTCCGTTAAATAAACGTATGGGTATCTAATATGATCTATTAAAATATACATACAGACAAAATGGTGCCACGAGTCACGTAGAAGAACTTTAATCCACTAAGACAGTTATTTGAGTTATAAACTTGATCCATGAATTTCTGCATCTGCAATGTAATTTTAATATACTTCTTAAATTAACTGATAATAAATATTAAGACTTAAACAAATATACAACTTCATATAAACTTTTAATATTAATCACGATGTCAAGGGATTTCATAACAAATCCTTCCTATATTTATTCACTCAGCTATTTATTGCAGGTATTTATTAACCAACTCAGTGTTGGATTGAATTAAATATTCAGGATTGAGTATGTTTGTCATTTATAGGCCGGAAAAGGCTTAAAGTTTGTCTTCGGTAAATATATGTATGCATCCATATAAACTTGACTTATGATGACTGTTTGGCAAAGGGAGATCTCCCGCCAGGCTAGGTGATCATGCCTGGGGAGCGGCCGTGCTCCGACAGTCTCTGT
>DWLI01005198.1:0-10265 GCA_018249915.1 Cecropterus dorantes dorantes
CCGCCTATGATCATCTGAAAGCAACTTCATATAGAACAAGGGTTCTATCTGAAGTCGATCACAGATGCGTTGCTACTTGCGAGGACTAAAATGGTCGCCTCATATATAAGTGAGCCGGCACCACACCCTTCCACCAAACAGCAAGAACAGCTTTACGTTAGAAATAGGTGTGGCGGTGGTACTCTTGTTGAATTATCTACCAAGTGGTAAAATTATTCAACCGTCTTAAAAAAGATTACGGGTTAGAGCTGATTACAATTGTTTACAATACAAATCGTATACTTGCTAAAATGTGGTTACAAAAGATGGAATGATTTGCAACTTAGAAAAGCAAACTTCAAACAAAACTGGCAGCGCAAGCCCACAGCGGAATGTGTGACGTTTTGTGTGTGTGTGTACCCCCGCGTATCACTATTCCCATCGCGATGTCGCATTCATAACAGTTCGTTCATTTTGCCGATTACTAGAATCCAGCTTCAGCCAATGTTCGGCTCATTTTACCGAAGCCAAAGGTTTCACTGAATGAGTTTTTGCTGACGTTTCGAACGGCCATAACTACTATTTACATTAATGTGTTATTCTACTGCTAGACGTTTCCTTCCAGGGAATTTAAAGCATTATCGAATAAATTACTCGAGTACGTCTTTGTAGAGTTACTGACTCACGTCATTTATACACATACTCGGATTTCGCTGCTCTGTCAATTCTTAGTTTTTACTGCCTGTCTGGGTTATAGCTGCTAATTAGCAATACAACCTTTGATCCGGGCTTGCCATGCCATTTTAGCAGTCGTAAATGTCTCTCATTATGACGAAACGACCTAACATAAATCACTAACCTAAATAACAATTTCGTTTGATTACGACCAGATAGGCCACGTTTCGCGCGACTATACGCAAAATCTAAGCAAATACCGATCATATCTCAAAATTATCATTAGAAAACGATACTCGTTCTTTTTATAAGTATTCTTGATAAGGTAAATGTCTTTTCCCCAAAAAAATACACATCTCTCTGATATAGTTAGATAAAGAATAGCGTTTCTTACTAAAAGCATGAGTCAAGTTAATAAAAGTGTTTATTCACACGCTTCACACAATTAAAAGCTTACGGGACCGACAGTGTGAACAGCTCTTTACATGGATACTATAATTGATTTCTCATTAGATATACCCCCACTTCCTATATCAAAAGAGGAATTCAACACTCATTTCATATATCAACAGAGGCTAGCTTTTCGTCTATGGGGTGTTCAGTTATCACTGTACAAGTTTTTAGGGTTTCGCACCCAAAGGGTAATAACGGAACCCGATTACTAAGACTCTCCGTCTGTCCTGTTGTCCGTCTGTCTGTCACCAGGCTGTATCTCATGAACTGTGATAGTTAGACAGTTGACATTTTCACGGATGGTGTATTTCTGTTTCCGCAACAAATACTAAAAAATATATATATTTAAGGGGCTCCCAAACAACAAACGTATTTTTTTCGTTTTTCATAGGTACGGAACCCCTTCGTGCACGAATCCGACTGAAATTTGGCCGGTTTTTGTACAATGAAATTATTTTATTATTATACCGCATTTACACATGCGTTCTCGTAATTCGCCTCGCCATCGAACTGTTTCGCGAGATATTCGTCTGGCTTGAAGCGAGCTCGTGTGACCATTGATACATTCGTAATGTGTAAACACTGGTTCGCCTCGTCACTTGTCCTTTGACTCGTGCCAATAAAACCGCTTTCCACCGCGAACACCACGAACGGTGAGGCGAATGATGAACGACCATTTACATATTCGTCTTGTTACTTACGCGAATGTGTACATGCGTTCTGCATTTAAGAATAATCATATTGTCTTTTAACTACGTATTTTGTTAAGAAATATTTTGAACAGGGTAGACATTAATTATATTGCAACACGTTATATTTCAAATAGATTGTGACTTTATTTGTAATAAATAATAACAGGGTCTCTTCCCCAGGACGTTTCCCTGAGATTGGGTGCATTTGAATGATGTAATATCAAATGATTAGAAATTGAAAATAAAATATCAAAATCATTTTTTTTTATTAAAAGTGTTATTTACAGTTATTACATTAATGCTGTTTACAATGTGAAGCATGTTTTATATTAAAGCATTTAAAACATGCTTCACATTGTGATTCGTTCTCGAAATAGCGAAAGCAACTTCAGGGGTCTTTTTGATTGTTAACAACAGTGATCAGAAAATTATAGTTAACAAAAATCAAAGGTAAACAATTTTCCAGTGAGCTAATATTTAATGATAAGATCGAATGACATTTATATTTATAGACCTGATATGCATCAAGGGTTGATAGCAATCTCCTTGATTATCCACAAAAACCTCTTGAGGAGAAATGTGGAACATTAATAAAAACAAAAATAATAATAAATGAGATATGTAATGTTTAAAAAACATTTATTACTAGAATTATTACACAACATTTATTATAGCTATTCATGAATCTATTCATTGATATATAGTTATAAAAAAATATGTAAATATTGCCCAGATTTGATATTTGTAATACGGTAATATAAAGCTTAGAAACTATGAGAATAGTTGAGTCGCAGCATATAACAATTTCATATTAAACTGGTACTGCCTCGCATGTATATTTAAGATAAATGGTGCAATATATCAAAGGGTCAAAATGTAATAACACTAAGTTCGTCCGTCTAAGTGTACGATAAATTTCAAGGAACCCTTATTAAATTAAAATTAACTCTTATAATAATAGGATATTTTAGTTTATTTATGCTCATCGTGAGGTTTTCAATTCTTGATCAGTTTCACCACACAAAGCTTAAAATACTCTCTTCAGTAATATGTCTGAATAATCTTACTAATTATAATTATAATTGTGAAAGTTTGTGAGAGTGTATGTGTGTTTGTTACTTTCCAAGCAAAACCTACTGTTTAGATTTCTCCACAATTTAGCACAAAAATTATTTATGGCCTGGATTTGCACATGGGACACCCATTACTATGGTAAGCTTGTCCAAAGCTGACAAAGCCATGAGAATAGACTAGTAAACAATACTTTAACACCTTTATCATAACCCTGCAATAAGTTTATGTAATTCCAGTGTGATTTCCTTGAAAGAGTATTATTTGCTGCAAATCTTTGACTAAGCACTTTGTAAGATGATAATTGAATTAGTTTGTAGTGATAGGAAGGTAATGTTACATGATTTTTCTTCTCTATATGTACACAAATTGAAGTTCCACATGTCTAAATCTATACTAACGTTATAAAGCAGTAGAGTTTGTTTGGTTGAATGGGCTAATCACAGGAACTAATAGGTTCTAATTTAATAATTATTTTCGTATTGAGTAGTAAATTTATTCAGGAAGGCTATAGGCTATTTAACATCACACTATGTTTGTTTTTATTTTCTTATTTGGCAGCGGGCGAAACTGTGAGGCAGAACTAGTGTTACATACATCAGTTTTGATAACTGAGAATAAGTCATAATAGGAATTTATATAATTTTTATAACATTTTTCTTTGTTTGTTAGTTTGAAATCTCATGAAACCTAACAACAGAATACAATTTCTTCAAATTAGACATACAAAGATTTTCGTAACTAATTTTGACTGTTTTTATTCGTCACAAAAACATGCAGCCTTGAACCTTGAAGTCTTTAAATGATATATTACGATAGCAAAGAAACCTACTACATGTCTTATTTACCTAAATAGTTAATATGATAACTGATATGATCACAAAATCTAGTGAAAAAAGTAATTCCTAAAAAAAATGTGCTAATTTTAAGCCATTGCTCATATGCCAAATAACCTTGATAACATAAATAAATTAAGGTTTTTCTTTTTTCCATTTAAATTACAAACACAAAGTAAATGAGTGGAATATTATGCAGGCTATAAAAAGTATAAGAGACAAAGAAACAAACAGAACTTTCTCCTGGATCCTATTATTGTAGGTAAATTCTATGACTGAAAATCAAAAATATTTTTTTGATTTACCTAAATTAAAAAATATGTCAGCCAGATTGTAATAGGGAAATTTTAAGAAAGTTTATATATGTCCTAAAATACCACGTCAAAACGTTTTTGGAAGTCTAAAATCATCACCATGTAAGGTCAGAGTAATCTAGTTTAATGCATTTAGCACCATAATGATGTGTATGAAGTGTCTCCAAGTAGCTACGGTGCTCACGCCCACACGGGTCACGCGTGTGTGCTGTAGGCATTGTATAGAAGTGGTCAATCCGGTTCCAGACACCCACACCATCATCCCGACCAACTGCACTCTTGTACACCTTTAGAAATATACCAGCTACCATACTAATTTGGATGAATACATTAAATGTCATAGAACGAAAAAAAAAACAATTACTACTAAACCGAAATTTATTACTTCTAAAATTATTTATATTTACTAAATACTAACTAATATAAACTAAATTAAGACAGAACTGAAATAGAGAATAAAAAGACATAGCACATAAATACATTTTTGAAGTCTACGAGGTGCGATAATAAAAACAAAATAAATAAAGTGGTCGTGAAGTGTGCTTTTACCTTCATTGTCGGTGTTTCCTTCGGCGTTGTGGGCCGAAGCGACCAAAACTCCGATGCACAGCACGCTCAAAAATCTCACAATCATTTTAACAGCAAATGACCGCACTGAGTTCACAGTTTTATGGAAAATAACTATTTTTTATTTCATACACTCGGCATAGTTGTCCCGATGACACTCGCGCCGCAGAGAAGCGATCGGCCTTTCTTTCGCAAATGGCGGCGGATGACGGATGTGTTCATCGATTGCGGCCGAGCCTGCGCATTTACGAAGTCAGTTTTTAGAACTGATATTTTTATCTATTGCAACACTAGCGTACAATTTATGAAGATTGCTATTCCATAAAATAATAGTTGGTAATATTATTCGTCGACATTTTCATAATATCAATTAAAATTGTAATCAGATATTTATGATAACTTTTATAGATTTAAATCTATAAAAATGCATAAATTTATTTTGAAATACAGTTCTTCGCAAATAAACTATGATGTCATTTTATATCTATCGATATGTAAACTTTCGAAACATTCACTTTCTTTTTGAAACATTCACTTGTTGAATTTTATTTATGTTATGCATATTATGTCGTTATCACATACATTATGCCTCATACGCTTATTCTAATTTGTTCCTACATTGCATTGTGCAGTTAAAATATTATTTTCATACTAGACAATGTTAGGTCCGAATGACATTAGTTTTATAGTTATCGACCAGATGATACTTGTGTAGCTTAAATAAAATTATAAGTAATATACTAGAGCAGCTTATGAAATAAGAAATATCTGTTTTACATATTTAAATAAAACTTCACAAATTACTAAATAAATAAATTTTGTGGAGATTATTTGGAAATTCGGTTGAAAATCTTATAACACTGTTACAAACCCGATATCATAACAACATTTCATCACTAGGTTTTTATTACATTTTGAACTTATTATGGTATTTATTTATGTTACTTCAATCATATTATCATCGTAACGTAACATACTTTATAAACGCGCTTTAAAAAAAGAAAAAAAGTACAAACAATTTTTCATATAGTAACACTGGAGTTTCGAAAGTTCAATTTCGCATGGCGGACGTGCAAGTGAACTCTGTTATTTGTTGGTGATAATTTCAATTATTATCTAGTTGTGGTTCCTTATGGAAAGGCAAATTTTCATGCTTCTTTTTCTTTGTGGCCGTGCGTTATTCATTCCTTAACATCGGATATGTTCTAGTGTTGAACGTGGTTTAAAATTTAGTGGAACAAATGCAAATTTTCTCAAAGATGGGAAAATGTGACGAAAATAATGTGCAAGTGAATATGGGGGACTCGGCGTCCCCCATGAAACCAGACAATTTCTCGTTTACCGTGCCCCCGGAGGCCCCGGTGTTCGAGCCCACCCCGGAAGAGTTCCTGGATCCGCTGGCGTACATCAGCAAAATAAGACCCATCGCTGAGAAGTCGGGAATATGCAAGATAAAACCCCCCGCGGTAAGCGAATCTCTTTGTCACAAACCGATGCATTTTACCGTTTTCGTCCTAATTAGTGGAAATTTCATTGTGAATTAGTCCTTTTGGACGATTTCCTAACCCTAAAGCGCACGTTCAGATCGTCTTGTGATGCAACCGTGCAGCTCGCCTTGTTTAGTTACACGAGATCAATTTTTTAGTTTTCTCGTCTAAATGTCGTATAACGTGTGTAACATGCCATCCCAAGTCGTATTTCCTCACGAAACGCATACAATTGTCGTCGAATGCAGTCGCATATTGTTGGAGTAGGCTGGTTGCCATTTTGTGTAGTTCGTGCCCTCGGCCTACGATAGTTTAGATAAAAAAGAACCAGTGCGAGTTTTTTCACGTAGCTAACATTGATCTCCTTTTTACACCGAAATTCGTGAGAATTTCTTTGTAGTCCCCCCTTGAATGACCATATTTGTTTGTAAAAGTCATTTTTCAAACAATGATGTGTAATGTTTTTCTGTAATCTCAAGCAATTAATAATATGCAAAGCTCATTTGGATGATCCTTGTACAAAATTAGCCTAATTGTGAGTGAATAGCTCTTTTTGTTGTTGTATGAGAACATTATTCATGCACAACTAAATTAGGTGAATTTTAACTAAACATGGCTGACTGAGATGTGTTGAGTATTGTCACCATTATTATTGTTGGTGCAGTAACTATCTGAAACTCAACTTAGATTAGCATAGAATGAGTGATAAGTGCAAATTGACTTATCTATCCAGTTTTGAAATAAGTACTTGTTAATAATAATAACTATATAAATGTGAATTGCATAAAAAGTTAAATTACTGTTTGAAATTGTCACATCTTGCTTAATATTATGTCAGTAGAAAGTAGTAATCAATTAATTTTATTAGTGATATAAAAATAATATATTTTTCATTATTGGATGAAAGACATTCAACAAAAAATATTGCTTTAATAGTTATTGAAACAGTGTTTTAAGTTTTGAGGATAATGTGTGAAAAATTATGCAATCAAGCCATTTTGTATCAATACAAACCACTTATGGACCTCGAATATAATCTGAGAGTGACAAATATAAAGTCTATTATCATAATATTTCTTTTTTTTTAATTGCTGTCCATTTGATGGTATGAGGTGACTGTTGTCCTTGAAAATCTGTAAGCAAACTCACTTTGAACAAAGGTTCTATCTAAAGTCAGTCACAAATGTGTTGCTACTCTCCAGAATTAAGATGGTTAGATCATATGCTTTCAACAAAATTCAAGAACTGTTTCATGTTCGAAATAGACGTGGTTGTGGTACCTTCCGGGTTGAAAAATGCTCATTTTACTGCCCTGCAAAAGTTTATTGTACTACTTAGTCATGGTATCAACTTGTAACAGTGGTTAATAATAATAACATACTTTATTGTGCCCGAAACAGAGGAAATAATATAGAAATATATAATTTTTAAATACAAAATATGGTATCATCGCTAAACAGCAATTCTTCTAAATAACCTTGGGGTGTGGAGTTAAAGTGACTATGAACAAAAAGCATAGGTAGGATGCTAAATTCAGGTTGAGAAGTACAAAGTACAAATTTTGTAATAAATTAAAGAAAAAATAATTTAAGGAACTAAACAGCAAAGATTGTAAAATGGATTAAATTAAAGATAACACAAAGTATAAGATTGAAAACAGAAATAGCATTAGGGCTGAAGGTATTGGGACCAAAATTGCCTGACTAATATAAATTAGTCATAAGATATATGTAAATTGTATTTTTTTGAAGTAATTGTTGAGATGTGGTAAATTTGTTTTAGTTTAATTTCTTATACTTCCAATTCCTTATACTGACAATATTGAATGCTATGCTCTGGTACAAACCGTATCGGAAGGCAGAAAATCTTACATGAGGCATTTCACTTCCTCGGAGGTAGCAAATGAATATCAAACTTAAAAGTTCTTTATCTGACAATGAAACAACCAAAAACGATTGATATGGCACTGTATAACCAAAAAAATGTGCAGTAAATTGTTAAATATCGCTTTGTAATCAGAACCAAGATTCAGCTACTTTGTTTCTTGAAAAGTTATTAAAGTAACAGTGATATTCTTAGGTGGTGTACCTTCTCACTAATTTCTGTGTAATAACAACAGTGATAAGTGCGTCTGCGTTTTGGGTTGAAGGGCAAACTCAGGTAGACATAAATAAAAAATACGTTTTCTACACTCATAGCTCCGCACTACAATTTTCTCCTGTGTCACTGGTGCCATGGACACACAAATACGAATACACAAATACCTAGACACAGAACAGAAGTCTGGCCGGGAATCTAATCGAACCCAGAACCCACTGTGCGTTTGACAGGTATGTTAATTGCTCTGCCACGCGGGTCGTCATATACAAATCCCAAGCATTATATTTGAGTCCTCAGGGTTATCTTTGCATCTGTAGTTAATGGGATTCTGATGTTATTTGGTGTTGATCATTGTCAGCAGATGGCAGTGGTCATGTAACATTAAGTGGAGTTTGGTGCTTTACTTCTGTAACACATAAAGAAAATGTCACACCTCCATTTTCTGGTAGTAGGGGTTGTCCATACCTCTTTGTGCAAAATTCCATGGAAAAGATTATGACTAAAACTACCACTACTAGATTTTTTTTATTGACACTAACAGTTGAGTGATATATATATATATATTCCTTTAATTCCTAAGTAGGTTATATACGCACATAAATACTATTGTTCCCGTTTCTCTTTAATTGTAGTTCTAAAATGTCAAAGACTAAGCATTTTAAAACAGTTTAAAAGTATTGGTTCAATCTATTTGCTCATTACTTATCGATAAGTGTTCAGTGTAATGTTCAGTGTTCAGCTTGTAAATGTTCCTTAGCTTAATATCTAAAGTCAGCATTTCCCAAATTATATATAGTTTAACAGCTCTGTTTCTTTAGCCAGTACGCCAACAGTAGTTGAGTCCACAACCATCCATCCCTAGCTAAAGCAGAACCCGGCGAAAGGATCCAAAACCAAGGATGGTTTTGGAACCCTTCCTGCCCATTGTCTTCATGTCCTGACTGGGTATTAAACTTGCAATCAAAACTGTGCATACTACAAAGACTAATATAGTGTAATGTGAATACTACAAACTTTGTGAAGTCTACAAAGACCAACAGAAAATACACATTTCCAAAAAAACCGACTTCTTCATCAACCATAATTGTAAATGAACAGGGGACATGTTGTTCATAATTTCGATAAGTACACCCTACACTACTCTGCACGTCAATGTAATTATGATAATTAACATATAAATAATTAGTAAACGACGGTTTCTATAATACAGTTATGCTTTGTGGGCACTAAAATGTGTTTCCATTGTCCCACCAGGCACTAGGAGAAAAAATATGTTTTAGTGGGACATGTTGGAGAATCATATAAGTAACCAGGCCATAATATAATTATATAACTTGTGGTTTATAATTCTCAAAGAGAGCTCTCCTTCACAGCTGGCGATGCATTGGTGAGTCCTCTGGTGTTGCAAATGTCCATAGGCAACCGTGAATACTCTCCTTCAGGTGGCCTGTCTGCCTTATTGTTAGGTTTAAGTGTAAAAAAAAATTCCTGTTTGGGTGGTCTAAAGTTTGAATCCTAGACACACACCCTGGATTCTTCAAAATTATGTTTGTATTACTGATTGCTCATTAGGTCCAACTCTGGAAATTTAAAAAAAAAAGTTCGAAATAGTGCTGTAACTCTAATAATTGATTATGCTAAAATGGGTGATTATGGGTGACATCCCTCTCAGCGAAGACCTGTGCCCAGCAGATGGGATAGAAATGGATTTGACAAGGGGGTAGAACTATTTGTGGTTTAACTCTGGAAGCACTCCACCACAACTATGGCTGCCTAATAACTACAGTGTGTGCTATGTTGTGTGCAGGTCTGAAAGGTGTGGTAAGGGAGATGGATACTTATCTGGTGTTGATTACGTATATCTATTTTAGCGGCCACTTAACATCAGATGGACTGCATGCTCGTTTGCTATTTCCGTATTATAAAAACCATTCTAAAATGTTATAAGACTTAGTAGTTAGTATGTTGGTTTATTTATACAAAGTAGACGTTTCAGTGTTGCAATGTATTTCTTGATGTCTTTATACTGGTGGTTCTTTCACTATTATTATTACTTTGTAAAAGAAGTATTAGGTATTACAAATACATACA
>DWLI01005199.1:0-10264 GCA_018249915.1 Cecropterus dorantes dorantes
TTGTACGTCTAATTTTGCCGCAATTTAGTTTATGTGCATTTGGGCCAACAACGTCTGAGGTCTTAGATGTATTGTAGATTTGGAAGTTTATGTGCTCATATTAGTATGTTTGTATCAACAAATAATCACAAATTTTGCCAAATGGTAGAACCAGTGTTCCACCGGGGAAGTACTGCCGCCACACCTTTTTCTAGCGTCAAGTAGTTCTTGCGTTTCTGTGGAAGGGCTCACTTTTATATAAGACAACCTTAGTCCTCAGGAGTAGCTACGCATCTGTGATCGACTTCAGATAGATGTCGTCGTTGACCTATTCTGTATAAAGTTGCTTATAGATGTCCATGGGCGCTAACCACTAACCATCGTGTGGAGGAAAAAAATGACCGCTAGTCATAAATATCTATTATTACCCCTCTTTTATAATATGGAAGTAACAAACGGCATGTGGTTAATCAGCTGGTAAGTTGTCAATACCGGCTATTGACATGTGTAAACAACCCTAATAAGATCAAATTGATGATTACTAAACCTTATTAACAGTAAAAACAATATTACGGGTCTTTATTATAATAATTTTAATTACTTAATGTAGGGACAAAATGGGTAAATCTATACTAATATTATAAAGAGGAAAGATTTGGTTACTTGTTTGTTTGTATTGAATAGGTTCCGAAACTACTGAACCGATTACAAAAATTCTTTTACCATTAGAATCCTACAGTATCCCTGATGAACATAAGCTATATTTGATACGAGAAAAGATAGGAATCGCGTGAAAACTATTTAAAGATGGCGACTATATTTAAGTCCCGTAGCCAAGCATGAGTTCTTTTGCTCGTTTTTGATAAAGGTAAAAACAAAATTACAGGAAATGATTGTCCTTTTCAGATAACAATAAAAACAATGTTACGCGACCATATGTATAAATATGATAATATTTCCAACCGTGTAAAGACTACGTAGGTGTCAAACTTATCAAAGTCCTTACTGGACTCACTGTAAATCAAATATATTTCGTACGCACCCAATAAAGAGCATTAACCGGATTAATCACAGCCATTCATAATTTGTCAAGAACACGCAGTCTGTCAGTGACGTCGGCGCTAATTATTGGCTTCGGATGTTGGTAATTTGTCTGGCTCGCCACAATAATAGGTTATTTGTAATACGAAAAGGATCTGATAAAGCTATGTAAATAAATACTAACGATTAAAAAGCCTATCAATCTGTTGGTTCAGTATTCGAGTCTTAGAAACGCATCTCGGATGTTCACCCGACCCGTCCTCGGGTGGGACTGACTCATACACACTATTTTTTTTTATAATTGTAGGTATTGTATGTATATTAATTTAGTTACGTAAATTTGTTTAAGAATGCTTAAATTATTTTTATTATTTAATTTTTTTCAGTTTTCACTTCTGTTGACAGTCCTCATGACTGCCTTTATCATAACAATATGGCAACAACAAGAGAGAGATAACAATATGTAATAGGGCTTAGAAGTAAAAGATTTTATTTCAAAAGATGATAGATTCGTAAATGATGTGTATATATATATAGAATATTATAGTATAGATCAACCTTCGATACTTTAAGGTTATTGTAAAAATAGCAATCGTTTCAACAGCTGGCCTTTTTCTTGTAAAATATTTGTCAATCATAACGAGTGGAATAAATTGAACCCAACAAATAAAACCCCCAAATATTCAATGCATTATTTACCGAGCGACCCTTCGGAATCTCGAATCATTTTATGATAACCTTTCATACTATTCAATAAGGTAAACTTATTCAAATGTAGCATTCAGATGCTTGCAAAATAGGCTCTACGCTTTGGCAATACGACGTGATTACTGCGACGAGGAGGTATAAAAACTTCAGCAGTTCTCGCTTTAGTGGATCGTAAAGTAAACTTGGAGATGGAAGATTGACGATACAGGGCGTGAGACGTCATAAATATGTAGGTTTGATTTAATGTACAAAGTTATTCTCATGCTAAGATACATGTTGAGCCGTCCGAGAACAAATTATGACCTACTCGAGATAACTTTAGCACAACTTAACACATAACAGCAGTTAAGCGTTAATTTGTAGAATATTACGTCTCGCTGCTGTTATAAATGTGAAAGTTTGGATGGATGTTGGTTGTTCAATCACGCGAAAACGGCTTAGCGGATCTGTATGAAATTTGTCGCAGATTTTAATCATAGTTTGTAATAAGTAACATACGTGCTATGTTACTTTTTATCCTGGAAAATTGTACCGTTTCCGCGAGTTACTTTTATCGATAGAACTAGTGTAGTTAGACCGGAGAGATACCACCGTCTCACTTATTTGTAGTGCAGTTCCTGAGTTTCAGTTAAGGGCATGGTTGCCGGCTCACTTTCATATGCGGTGACCATCGCAATCTTTAGGACTAGCTCCGTATGTGCAGGTGACTTCAGGGAAAACCCTTATTCTATATGAAGCGGCTGACAGAGGTCCATGGATGCCTTAGAATTGATCGCAGTTGTTGTCATTGGATATCTGTTATTATATCTTACAAGTGGTCTCATCTGTGCACTTATCCACCAAACATTTTTGTCTAATAATGGAAATGAGGACAGGATTTCTACTATTACTTAGAAACAAATATCAATTTCATAAAATCGCAAACAGAAAAATCCAATTACAGAAACGGTTAATTTCGTTTTTCACATTTTTCAATGTTTACGTCGGCTTCGTCGAGTAGTTATTTAGTCCATTTTTAACCCCGGCCAGTGCAATTTATGGAGTATTTTTCCGGACATTTTGAATCAATTCAATTGAATGTTATTCGTATTTTATACATATACTGACTATAAAGTCTGTTTTCAGGCTATCAAAAACATAGAATGGTTTGCCTACAGATTACAAAGTTAAACTTTTTATAAATAGATAATAATTATCCTTTATATTCATTTATATAGCCCCACATAAGTAATTTCTTCTATTTCGTAGGTGTCACCGATAAACACCAAGGCGAATATACGAGAAACCAAACCTAGAACAAAAAAACATAATTTAATTATCTGTCAGATCAGGAATGACACCGATGCAAACGTTTTGTTGATCGTTCCGTTACGTGGATTAAAATATGGACTTCACAGGCAAAAAAATCAAATGTCTTTTCGAAATTTGAAATTGCGAACAAGTTAGGTCCAAATGACGATAAGTGGTTCCTACCACCCACGGTCATCTCTCCCGTCGTATTCATGAGTATTTAAGGTCTAGTGCTCAACATTTTTCTTAAAAGGGTTTTATGCCAATAGTCACCACATCTGGCAAGCAATGGCACTGCTAATTTAAGCAAAAATAATGGGTTGTGTAGAGGTAATACCATCGTAGCCTCTAACTACAAATATAACCAACTTTGCTCCATTATCATTACTTTGTGTAGTTAAATAATTATCAGAACCGACTAGAATATTTCAGCGCTAAAATACATTAACAGCATTTGCTTTACTCGGAATGAAACACAAATAAGAAGACGCAAAATACACCTCGTATTTCATGAAATACTTGTTAATTCATTAATATTACATACATTTCGAAATGTTTGCCTGCACTTCGTTTTATTTAAATAATGATTTACGTTTATTTTAATTGAACAAGCAAATGATAGTGTGCGGATTGAAGTTTGAAATTTTGAAAGGTGGAGGACGACCCGCGTGGCGGAGCGGTCACCATACCGGTCTGACACGCAGTGGGCTCCGGGTTCGATCCCCGGCCAGACCGACATCGGAAATATGGGTTTATATTCTGTGCTGGGTGTGGGTGTTTGTGTATTAATCTTTGTGTGTTCGTTTCTAGTGTAGGGCTATTAGTGTAAAAAGGTTTTTTTTACATGACGTATGGTTGTAATGTAGATGTGGTTGGCTTGCTAAGGGCATGATAGGTTTTAGTAGAAAGTTGTGAATATTGGCTGACAGACATTTGAGACTAACCTCAGAAGAAGCGTGTCGACAATTGGCTTTAGACAGAACCCCTGTTTTAATAGCATTGGTTACAGGTATTACAGGTGACGAGGATACAATCCATCCATCGATCAGTTGGACTGCATTCTCATTTCCTACTACAGAAAAAAAACAATTATCTTTATGGAAATATGCAAGCAATCTCAAATAGCATAGCAGTAAATCTGAAGAAAATGATAAAAAGTAATCATGGCCGCCTACAGATAGCTATACTTTCAAATATAACAGGAATTCTATTAAAGTACATTAATATTTTGTTATCTTTTAAAAATAAATAAATAAAAGGTTTAATCGCCTCCGATTCATACAACTGTCGCACCACATGGAATGGAAATAAAGATTTCAAAGAGTAATAAGTGTGTGTGTAGGTACCACCACAGTTCAAATACTAGAATTCGTTCCTTGTCCTTCAAAAAGGTAAAGTTTCATAAACCTTTTAACACGAAAGATTATAATAACTAATAATATCTAGCCTGTCTAGTATATTATTATGTTCGCTGTGTACATAATTCTACGCCAAATGAATTATAGTTAAAAATATAAACTTTAAACATAATTTATTATAATAATATATGAGCAATGATAGCCAAATGGATGTAACTCGGGCTCTCGATCGGGAGTCTGGGGTTCGAATCCCAGGCACGCACCACTGCTTTTTCTAAAATTATGTGCGTATTACAAGTTAATTATCTTCTTCTTTAAAAAAAAGTTCTTAAAGGTGTGTGAAGACTATCAATTCGCACTTGGCCAACGCGGTGGACTATGGCCTGAAACTCTCTCAATCTGAGAGAAGACCCGTGCCAGCAGTGGCACAATAATGGGTTGACGGAAACATAATTTAATGGTTATTCGAATTACTGAAATAAAAACTAAAGACAACAAAAGTAAAGTAATAACCATCGTTTAACGGCAGCAAAAATTATAAGTGCCAACCCTAAATATATTGATGAAGGTTATATAGTAAAAAGCGTAAAATAAAACGCATTATTCTATTGTCATCAGTGCTGCGTTAAACGCACATACATACATGCTGGTGAAGTTAATATATAAAACTTGTAAAATGGCGTGTTTACATATACTTTACTAATTTTATTAAGTTCTTACAAGAAATCTGGATTTTACAAGATTTGGAGCTGATATCTTTTATATATATTTTGTTACAAAATAAAAACAAGCTTTGATTTAACTAAACAATTAGAAAGCTACTTATAGTCACTTTAAGAATTATAGTCACGCTAACTTAGTCAGTTAAACTTCTATAAAAGGCATGTATAAATATACGCACTCCTTTCTCGAGATAAAAGTCGAATCGTAGCTTTCCTCGTAGCCCGTAGAATTCTCGTAGCACGGTAAATGTACTACGACCGACCGTAGCAACTCAAATGTATCTTTTTAATTACTTTATGCTACCGTTAATGTTTTTAAGCACTTATTCGTGCTGTATTTATTACAGCCCGCTAGATACAATGGAGGTAACGTTGCGCATAAAAATGCGATTATTTTTAATTGGAGTTTCTTGTTTTAATCTAATGAATATAATTACAATATTATGCGTTTTTTCTACTAAATTACTTGTAAGTAAAATCGATTGTTTTTTAATTAACTTAGTACGGGCTCTTAATAATGATTGATATGTGGTAGAATAATTCGTGTCGATTTTCGTGTTATAAAGCAGCGTTAGGGTCTACTGTGTTATGATTTGATGGAAAGGTTTAGTAGTAACTAAATACGAAGTTATTGCTAAGGGAACGTAGCCTATCTGTATCTGACCTAAGAGAGAATCTGATTTTATTTTGGGTAGATTAACGATTTACTGTTTCAGTAACCTCTTGCCATACCTTATGAGCCGCTGATCCACTTTGTGAAGCAGTTAACATACCGCTTTTATACGCAGACTGGTTCGGGTTTGATCCCCGGCCACGCAGACTTTCAAAGATATTTTCTTGTGATAAATCGTGCTATTTTTGAATTGTCTTTATATATCTACAAGGTGTGCTACGCGGTTTCATCCGCTACTAAATAAGAAAAAAAAAACAAACAAACATAGCGATCTTATATGTGATATTATATAGCCTATAGCGTTCCTCAATAAATGGACTATTCAATACAAAAATATTTTTTTACTTCGAACTAATAGTTTCTGAGATTAGCTCGTTCAACCAAACAAACTCTTCTGCTTTATAATATTAGTATAGATGATACTTACAGCTAAGGAAAAACTTATTTATAAAAAAATACTTACAAAAAGGTCTTGAATTCGACCAGTATAGGCTTGGGTAGGAAGCAGTTAGTAAATTTACGGTGTTGATTGTTTTAATTAAAATTTCGTGTTAGGGAGTAATAAGACCCATTATTTAATGTTCCACTAGCGAGTAACTTAGTGTAATAATTTAACTAATTAATTACCGTATTGCAAAGCTTCTGCATGTTTGCTCTATTTACAGCCATTCCGGAAAGTATAAGACTTTAAGGTTTTGTATTTATATTTGTCCTATAATAGCAATGGTAGGTAAACATATAAGGTTACACTCTTCATATGAGGACATTGCATAAGGTGACTAAAGAGATCATTTTGCTCATATGAGGATACTACGTATGACGTGACTATTTTAGTCCCCATGAGTGGCGATGCATCTGTGGTCAGTTTTAGGTGATACCGAGATAGTAGAGTCACTATAGTTCAGCCAGGAGGTACCTATCTATAGCGAACAGCAGTTCTTATGTTTTGTTGGACGGATGTGGCCGGCTCGCGATAATGAGACGACTTCTTTTGTTTTTAGTGGCAGCAACGCATATGTTATTGACTTCAGATAATAGTGTATCGAGTTGGCATGGACGGCAGTGACGTCCAAGGAGGACGGCGATTATTTACAATCAGGTAACTCTGTACTCGTATGTTACCTCAATTTTATAAAACAAATAGCCGTATTATACTCTGCAATGAAGGGTACGTTAAGACAGACTTACATAAAGCTTTTAGATTTAGTTCTTGGAGGTAGCAACGCACCTGCCACCGAACTCTATTTAGTACGACTAGACTAGACTATTTGAGGTTCATTAGGTTTGGGTTTCCATTTGATGTCGAATTCTTAGAAAGTTGACAGCGATATCGCCGCCTAACCTATTTTAGCTTTAAGCAAACTTTGTTGTATTATTTTATAAATGGTAAGGCAGGCAAATACTTGGCATGACTAAATTTAGTAACTGATTTCATCAAAAAATTAAGAAAAGACATTTAACAAAAGCTATTTGGTTTATCGTTTAATCATATTGTGACATTACCAATCTCTAACTGCCCCTCTGTTAAAACGAATTTACTCTCAGAATAAAAATAACCAAAGTAAGTAATAGAAGTAAGATTAAGGCCTTTTTGATACATAAATATAATTGTTATCATCATCATCAGGCCGTCTTAGTCTACTACTCGACATATGCCTCTCTCAAGGCGCTACTGAGACCTTCGGCTCTCCTCATCCAGTTACTTCCCACCACCCGGCGCTAATCGTCGAGCCACCGAGCAGCCTTCCTGCTCCCACGCTACGTTACGCTACGTTTAGCCAGACGTGGTCGCCACTTCAATAACCGTTAACTCCAACGAATGTCGAATATACGGCAGATGTGACCGGACCATTACCACTTTTGAGCTATGTCGGGGACATTGGTCCTAAAAATTTCTTCGTTGCGAATTTTATCCCTGAGGGACACTCCGAGCTCTCTACATTGCTCACTGAGCGACTTTAGGTATATTTACCAGATCCAACGCAAGTGTCCTCGTCACTTCACAATTTTTTTTAAAATCGATCAAATAGTCAAGACGAGTTTTATGCTATATGATTTTATGACGATGAAACATTTTAGTTGACGTCGTCTTCGATTTATGTACAATTTTTTTTTGCCTGTTGAAAGGTCGTCAATTAATAGTTGCTGATCGATTGTAAAGTTGAGTCAAAACAAAGTAGCTATCAGTCGATGCATGTGTACGTACATGCACAATATACATATATACATACATACACAGGTATCAGTTACGGTAACCGAGTCGCGATTTCAATGGTTTTCCCCCTTCACAAAACATCCAACATGCATGTGTATCTATAATATGTCGGTATATACACAATATATGTAAGTACTTATTTATATACACAGACATCACTGATGACAACTGTGTGGCGAGTTCTATTGCTTTTTCCTCACAAAAATGCCCATCACTGAACTTGTTATTACTACCGTTAACTTTTTTTAAACGACCGCGTGGATGGTGGATGGATATCAAATGAAATATAGTATATTATATATATGTACTACTCGACCAAGCTAACTAGACGAACGGAAGGAATGCGGTTTCCCTCCCCGGTTCTGCCTCACGCCCCGCTCTCGTCCTAGTACCGTTCGCACCTAAACTTCCTAATCTGTTTTGATTTTAGATAATAGAATAAATGAGGTAATATTAATTTGTTGTACTCTTAGTTTTCGTTAAAATTTTAACCAAAAAAAAATAAAGAAAAATCGTTGTTTAAGTATAAAGATATATGTTAATTTTTAAGACAGAAATTTATTAAAATTCACATTTAATTGAAATCAACATTTCACAAAAAATCATTCTTGCTATTTTTTTGTCATCAGTACTCGCGAGCTTGCGAGTGACGTCACGTTTGACATTCGTCTAGTTAGCTTGGTCGACTTATATAATTATTTTCACAGGAGTACCCAATGTGGCATCGTTCAAAGTAGACCCGGCATTAAACAAGGCGACATCAACGAGTTTCACTCTTTTGTGGGAAGTAGATTCCTATTCAACTATAATCGGTAAGACGATTACTTATTTTCAATTTATGGCAGGAAGAACGAAAGGGACACAACTCACAATTTTAATTTTAGTTAAATAAATAAAAAGCTAAAATTGTTATTAATAACGTAATTTATCTCTATATTAACGTTCGTATTAACGTATTTATCGTCTTGTGGTTGTGCTTAAGAAACTCTTCAAGATGCGAAAATAACTTTATTATTTCCGCAAAATACAAATTTCGCTTTATGCCTCTTTTATTGTTACCGTACGTTATGGCATTACAAATTATCCTTACAATCAAATAACCTATGTAGGATAATAATGAAGAAAAGAAGTGCCCAGCAGTGGGAAAATAAATAGGTTGACAAAGAGATCAATTACAGACGCGTTGTTACCGTTTAGAACTCAATTGTAACTTACATAGTTATGTTGTAAATTATGAAATAAATTCAAATAATGGAATAACAGAATTCTCAATAATCTACTTTTAAATCAATGAATACAATACAATCTTAATTGTACACCGAAACATAGATAATAAAACAAACGACTTATAATAAGGCACCACAGGCGGTCTTATCACTAAAATAGCGATTTCTTCCAGACAACCTTGGCGGTTAAAGAATACCTATATATATAACAATATTATTTTTGTAGATCTGTCGTACCATGTAATATCTCATGTTGCATTAGATTGTCACACTGTTTTTCTTTGTAGAATATAATCTATGGTTGCGTCCGTACTACGGGCGGTTGTCTACGACGGAACCGGATGCGTTCACGACGGAAGCTCCCGCCAATTTATGGAGCAAGATCGTTGTTCCCGGGGATTCTAGTGACGGTATGTTAATTGTCAATGGTTATTAAAATAAGTTATCTAAATGAATACTAAATTATTATGAAAATAAATTGGCGATGATGATAAACTTTTATTAGTTATAGTAAAAGTTATGTGTATTTATCAATTTGTAAATAGTATTGTCCAAGCATTTTGGCCAAAGTAATCTTCTTAGTAATATAAAAGCGAACTTTTTTGAGCATGTATGTGTGTTTCAAGTTTTTAAACCAAAAACAATTCTATCAAATTTGATTGACCGGATGTAAGGCCTTAGACCCTAAGGAAACCCTATATATGGCTCTGACCCCGACCTAGGACATAAAACTATATTCATCGTAGATGATTGGCGGCCATGATGAAATTACCGCATCGCACGTAGAATTTTCAAATTAATAAAAACGTATGAAAACTTCAGAAAAGGAGTCTAAGTGAGATAATAGTTAAAATCTTATAAACATTTCAAAACTAGTAATCTTATAAACAGTTCAACATTAATGTAACTATCATAAAATACAATAGCCGAATGCTTGAAACTCGATCTCTCAATCGGGAGTCCGAGGTTCGTATTCACCACTGATTTTTCTAAAATTATGTGTGTATTACAAGTTAATTATCACTGCTTTACGGTGAAGGAAAACATCGTGA
>DWLI01005200.1:0-10264 GCA_018249915.1 Cecropterus dorantes dorantes
AATCCATTTATTGAGGAAGGCTATAGGCTATATAACATGACGCCATGTGTGTTTTTTAAATTTTTTATGTAGTAGCGAGTGAAAACCGCTTAGCACACCTAGTGTTTTATTAAAATATAAGCTTTATTTATTGTAAGCAAATACTTCTATATGCGTAACCACAGAAAATGATTTACAAAAATTTACAAACATTACAGATTTAAAATAGAAATATTAATACATTTCTTTTATGTAGGCCTCATCGCAAATCGAAACCCGAACTTATAAGGCTACACTGGGACAAAATTCTTATACTCGTACTTTGCAGATTTCACAAAATCTGACTCTGATGGAGATATATGCTCCATGGATTGGTAACTGATAGGATGACAGAAAAACTAACAGGAGTGTTAACCACTCTTTAGTAAAAGTTTTACGTTCATAGCGTTTGAAGACTAAAGTGACAAACGAGTATACAGTCCACCTGATGATAAGTGGTTACTACCGCCCATGGATATATGTAAGCAGTTCTCATAGAACTGGAGTTTTATCTTCGATGTATCTATCTATTGATTCTGCCGATCACAGATGCGTTCGCTCCCGAGAATTAAGTTGGTCGCCTCATATAGAAGTGAGCCGGCAATCACACCCTTCCAACGAAACGCAAGAAATGCTTCATGCCAGAAATAGGTGTGGCGGTGGGACTTCCCCGGTCGAACTACACTGGTTCTACCACCTCTAAAAATCTACCAAATGTAGTCAAAATAATTCCACATCAGAGTGCTAAGTGGCGCTTTTGTCAATATTCAACTTATCAAGAATTCGAAAGAAGAAGATGGCAGTTTTAATCGAATTTTTCGTTGATAAATTGAAATGAATGAATGATTAAGTAAATGAAATGTATATAACGTTTTCTTGTAAAAAAAGTAATCGTTACAGAAAATGCAAATGAGTTTTCTATTAGATTATATTTATTTGTTATAAAAGATATCAAAAACTCAATCATTCTATTTATTTATAGACAATGGTACGGAATGCTTCGTGCGAGAGTCTAAAACGCACTTGGCCGTTGTCCTTGGTTTACTTAAAACAACGTTGATAAATCATAAATCGAATCATAGACAACCAATCATACGAGTAGATCGCTCTAACAACATTCCATAAAGCCGAAACAGATACACCTTATAAATAAAGGAGATTAAGTTCTAGAAAAATGTTGCACAATACTTTTCCACGTTACGTTCGATCGGAATGCAATGTGTGTAAGTATGACCTTTCACTTAATGTGGTAAGGTATAACAGACTGTTCCATCGCTATTAAAGACCAACAAAATAATGTTCAAGGCCAAATGCGAAAACAAGTAAGCTTTTAAAAATAAAATAAGTTATTAATAAAAGGAACTTTTAATAATGAAAGGAAATAAAAGGAAGTAAATCATGAAAGGAAGTTTAATGAAATAATAACAAGAAATCATTTGGGCATGATGCTCATCTAAATTAATGACAAAAACAAAATATAAGGATGAAGTTTATGATTTTCGATGATTCGAATATAGGATGTTTGTATGTTGGCTTATGGAATGGATATGTATGAAGAAAAAAAAAGTTTTTTTTTTATTTACCCCTCAAAATTCTAAAGTATTTCAACTGCGTACACAACTAATTTTTTTTATTGTTTACATATTTCATAATTTTTTAATTTATAATGCTATTGTTGGCATTTATATAAAATGTTATAAATGTAGCGTTTACTTACCTATTATTGTTATTGCATGATGTCATTACAAATTATAGTGGTTATATGGAAAGAAATATTAATGGCGAAAAGATTAGGAGAAGAGAAATTTCACGGTCTAACACAACAGATAACCCTACAACTTAACAACGTTCGAAATACATAAATCTATTTTTACTTCTCTTATAAAACTTAATGTTATTGAGAGGGAATAATTCACTAAAACGCGTTCATTAATATGATAATATTCAAACACGGCCAACGTAGCTGGGAAGTCCGCAAGACAACTGACCTATCGTCTGATTCACACAACTGGCCACTTTAAACTAACCAATGAATGAATTGCGTACGCGCATGACTTGCAGTCCTATTGATTTGACACATGTTTTTGACACATGTGGTTCGATTCAGCTTTGCAACGTTGATGTTCGCCGAGTACAGACGAATAGGCGAATACGCAAAAAATTTAACTCGAATGTATTCAACACTCACTATGACGTTCGTCTCTTTTCCGAATGTAGGTTTTTTAGTGCGAATTAAAGGTTGATATGTCTGTGTTTTTGTATGAGTTTTACATTATTATGGCTGTGTAACGAATGTCATTATTTAAACATCACGAATGCGAACATATTAAATAGACATTTGCGCACTTGAATGCGAACATAAAGATTTTTTTTTTTAAACCAGCACCAATTGTCTCTGGCTTGGCGGAAGTCTCGTTTACGCAACTTGCATTGCGTTTACATCTTGTTCCGAGAATTGCCGAGTTGATCCGAATTACTGAAATTTAACTTACTTGAAGAATAGATTAAAATAAATAATTATAAAGTTTTGAAAGATCAGTGAACAGTATTTTTGTGTGAAAGTTCAATTTATTATACCAGATGCCTAAGAAAAGCACAGAGTGATAGAAGTGAAATAATTTTGATTAAACAGTTACATATTTATATTTTCCAGTTAAAGAATATAGTTTTTGTTTAATTGATGTTATTGGTTTCGTGCAAAGAGATGATTATTTATCTACCATTAATAACTTATGTAAGGTCTTTACATTAAAAGGTATATTCTTGTTAATATATTAGTTAGTGTATATATTTCAGAGAAGAATTTGATTTTGTTTCTTTACATTGCATTATATATTTTTTTGTTTGTCTGTTACGAGAAGTAATTTAGTGTGAATCTTAAGCTTTATAACAAACAGTAGAAATTGATGATAAATAAATAATTAATACAAAATGATAAAATGAAGGCAAGTAAGGCAAGCAGTAAAGTAATACTGAAATTACGAGGTTAAGTAACTTAACCTGATAATAATAAATGAAAGGATTTTCATTTTATTACCTCCAAATTGTTTTTTTTAATTCACATATTCGCAAAACATTCGCATATTATTTGTGTTTACTTTGAGTTTAATCTTTATTATTTTATATACTAATTGGCAATTTTATTTACATGATTTTTTTGCTCGATATTAATACCAGTAACAGGTAGACGTTTGAAATAGTATTTACATAATTAGTATTAACAGAATATTTAGTTATAACAAACGTTATAAACACGTGTTTATCAAAAGCCTTTGAAAATACAAAACTCAGTCTATGTGGCGTCATTCCTATGATTCCTTCTCTTCCTCGCCCTCTTTTATTTTCCGAACGGTGTTTTTAAGGTAAGTGGCAACCGCCACCCGTCGACAGATGTCCATGAGCGGCAGTTGCCTCGGACTTTTGAGGGCTAAGTTAAAGCACCAGTATTCCAGGTGGTAGACCGGGGAAGTACCAATGTAACACCTATTTTTAGCGTTTTTTATATATATTTAAAAAAAATATATAATCAAATAAAAAAAATAAACATTTAAGGGATATTTCCTCACAGATGACGTGATTTTTAGCGTTTTTATAGATATTGGTACGGAACCCTTAGTGCGCGAGTCTGAGCGAGTTTGACCACTCGCGTGGTGGAGCGGTCACCATACCGGTCTGACGCGCAGTGGGTCCCGGGTTCGATTCCCGGCCTGACAGACATCTGAATGATGAATTTAGATTTCTGTTCTAGGTCTGGATGTTTGTGTATTCGTCTTTATGTGTCCATGGCACCCGCGACACAGGAGAACATCCTAGTGCGGGCTATAAGTGTCGAAAGCGTGTTTTTTTTTTATATTTAAACTTTTTTTGTCTCTTATGTCTTCCACAGGCTGAAAGGCAGTGATACTAATCACGCTTAACTCCATATGGCTCAAGAGTACGTATTGGTTTTGTATACGACGTATACTACAAATCCGATAGTAATTGTCGCTATCAAACTAATAAGGATTGTTAGCTTTGATTACCCGAGAACCTTGTTTGTACGGTGAGGTAATTAGCGATGTAGTATCAAATGTATGTAAGCAATGTACCCGGGGATTGTTATTGCTAATGACGACGTTGTTCGATTTAATCAAAGTAATAATGAGCTTTGACGACCCCCGTGGCGGAACGATCACCATAACGGTGTGCAGTGGGCTACGGCTTCAATCCCCGGCTAGACGAACATGAATGATGATCTATTCTGGGACTGGGTGTTCGCATATTCGTCTTTGTTTTCACGGTTCCAACTAGACAGGAGAAAATCCTAGTAAAGGATGAAAGGATGATTGTAAAAAGCATTTTGTTTTCCGTGTGTGTTTGCGTTTATTCGCTTTCTGTTTCTAAAAGCAATTCTTAGGACGTTTACGTTTATATCAATTTACGTTTTGGAAATATTCGAATCGAATCGATCCAATAATATCCAATTAGAATCACAATCTTTACAAAACAAATAAAAATAGTTCATATATTTTCTAAAAATAACTATTATTACAAGCTCCGAATATTTGTAATTCTGGGATTTGAATCTGGATTTCAATTTTGGATGATCAGAATTAAATCCTAAAATTTGCTATGTTCATTCTTATAACAAACAATTTTATGTAAAATTCCGTTAAGTATCTGAAAAATCTAAATCTATACTAAGCTTTTCAATTCAAAAGACTTCAAAGATTCTTGATGTAAGTATGTAGAAGTTTCCTCGTTATTTCTTCGATAACTGTTTGAAAACTTTTGAATGTTTGCTCCAAAAATAGAGTAGAATATATAATAGAAGTTCTATTTCAGTGTTTGCTTTTACTTTCTACTTTTGTGATTTAAATTATTCGCTATCCAACTATTGTTATTTTATCAATTGGGTCAGAGAGAGGGTAGTTTTTCTCAAACAGCTTCAAGGACTAAGTAGAACGCTTTGGATAAATATGTCTTTCGTAACAGACCCTTCAAACTATAACACAAGCAATGCTTAAGAAAAGATGGTGGGTCCGGAGTCCAGCCACAAAGAGTTCTACAATCTTTAAAGTATCTTCTAACAAACAATTTTACTACTAAATATATTTACCTAAATATGTTTATATATTTTAGTAAATATATTTAGGTAAATATATTTCTACCAGGTGGTAGAACAAGTGTAGTTCGACCGGGGAAGTACCACCGCCACATCTATTTATAGCGTGAAGCCGTTCTTGCGTTTCGATGGAAAGGTGTGGTTGCACGCTCTCTTCTGTATGAGATGAACGTCTTAGTCCTCGGGAGTAGCAACGCATCTGACATCGACTTCAGATAGAACCCCAGCTCTATATGAAGTTGCTTACAGATGTTCATGGGCAGTAACCACATACCATCAGGTAGCATGCTCGTTTGCTACTTTAATGAAAGAAAAAAAAATGACAAGTAAATGTCATAGCTCACAGCTCATTTACTGTTTTTTGTACACATCATTTTCTTTATGATCTAACATTAATTAAGTTTTACAAGTACCTCCCTACCTATTAAATGAATAAGAAATCTTCAAAGTTCCTAATTTTGGATTCTTTTTTACCGTTACTTAAAAAAGTTTTACACCGTCCCTATTCTTTGTTGACGTATTTATCGTTCTTATCTGTTTTGTGAAACTTTTATCTATTCGTCGGCAGCGAATCGTGTATCCCGTGCAAAGTTAGGCGTATTCTGATATTTCCCCTCATTCGTGCCTACAAATATAGATAGTAGAGAGCCATAAAACAAAAAAACATAAATTATTTATTTCACAATTAAAAAATTGAAATCGACAAAAATACATAGTGATACATTTGCCATTATATGTTAAAAAGCACGTTCACTCATATTTTGATGGTGGCAGAATCCTCGTTTGGTGGTAGAGCCCTTTATGGTTTAGTCAAACCACAATATCTGTACTATTATTTGAAGTCCCAAATAATAGTACAGATAAGCACTACTTTGATCTGGCTTGAAGTGTGTGGTAAGCAAGACAAAATTGTTCAAGGCGTTACAACTCTTCAGAGTTAGTAAAACGTCTGTGGCTAACCTCAGATAGGGCCCAATTTTATAGATCGTTGATTACAGACCATCTACATTACAGACAGCCACTTACCATCAGGTGGATTGCATGCTCGTTTGCAACTTCTATATTCTACAAAAATGCCACAAATTTAAAACCAATTCCAAACAGAGGCCGCTTTGGTAAAACACTTTGCCTATTTGCATGACAAAGCAAGACGAATACAATTAGACACCACAATCGGTACAGAAGTGTGGCTAAATCGTGTGAATTCACCTGTAAGGGTCAGACCATTGTGTCGTGCCCTTCAATAAAGTTTACAAAGTACGGACCGCAGCCTTCACAGCGCAAGCATTAACGTAACGATAAAGTCTTTCGATAAAAATCATAGCGAATATACAATGTTGTTGTTGTCGAACATATTTTATCAGATCAAAATAGTAAACGAGAGGTGAGCATGTTCACCTGATGGTAAGTTACTGCCACCAATGGAGATCTGTAAGCGAATTCCTATAGAACAGTGGTTTTAATTAAAGTCGATAGCACATTGCTACTCCCGAGGACTAAGATGGTCGACATAGTGAGCCGGCAACTACATCTTTGCAATGAAACGCAAGAACTACTTCACGCTAGAAATAAGTGTGACAGTGGTACCTCCCCGGTCGAACTACCACCCAGTGTGTTTACAAGATTTTGTATTACAACTCTTTCTATCTTTTTAGGAGGTATCCTTAAAGTAAGGTAGTTTAAAACGCGTGCATTCTAGTTTCCATCAAACCATTATTGTGCCACTGCTGGTACGGGTCTTCTCTCAGATTGAGAGAGATTACGGCCATAGTACACCGCGCTGGCCAAGTGCGAATTGGTAGTTGGCATTCTAGTGTGCACGTCTGTAATTAATTTCGACAAATTGTTTAGTTGACTTGACTGTATGTAATGAAGCAATACTGGATATGGTCGTAGGTCCTGCATAGTTAAACCAATATAGGTCTAAACTTTATTTAATATGATGAAGATCTCTCAAGCGTATAGGTTTTTTTCCCAATCTTTCATCGACGAATAACGTAACAATTTGTTTCGAATGCTCACTACATTCAAAAAATAAGTATGGGACTCAAATCTTGGATCTGTAAGGAATCACTGAACTTCTACTGCTTTCGATTATTAAAACACGCTTTCTACACTCATAGCCCCGCACTAGGATTTTCTGCAGTGTCACGGGTGCCATGGACACACAAAGACGAATACACAAACACCCAGACCCAGAACAAAATCTAAATTCATCATTCAGATGTCTATCTGGCCGGGAATTAAACCCGGAACCCACTGCGCGTCATATCGGTATTGTGACCGATCCGCACACGAAGGTCGTCAAATTATTAAATGAACGAATATTAAACCAACAAAACATGTAAATTTCCATAACGTTATACTGTTTTTATTATTATTATCCATGCTTGCCCTAATATTCCACGGAGTTTTCACGCTGATCTATGTAGAGCTTTGGTTTCTGATTCGGCAATTTCCAAACTGGCTTGCTCATTGGCTTACTCAACTGTGAACTGTGTCTAACGCAACCTATTTTAGAGTCTAAGTGCTTTGTTATTTTTTAATAGTCCATAATCTGTTTTGAATTCAAATATTTTAGTGATGACTCTAAATAATGGTTGTAGTATATACTTGTGATTTCGTGATTTCGTTAAGAAGTATTTCAAAATACCATGCAGTCCATCTGATGCGTTGCGACCCCTGAGGACTAAAGTGGAACATCTCATTCAAGTGTGAAATGAAATGAAATGAAATATGTTCTGTTATTAAGGGTAAGGGACATACATAAGATGGTTAAAAAATTACATACATGTAAAAAATACAAGGAAAAAACACAAACCCACTGAGTTTCTTGCCGGATCTTCTCAGTTGAGGTCGTGTTCCGATCCGATGGTAGAGTAAGAAAAAAATTGTAATTGACAATTTGTAAGTGCCACCGTAGGCCTATGCAAAATAAAGATATTTCATTTCATTTTTATTGGGTCTGTAAAGAATACACATTTTTTTAATATACATAAGGCTTCAACTTGTCTTAAGAGAGCACTGCATCTGTGACCGAACTTAGCATTAAAACCTTATTCGGCATGTCTGACGTCTTGGGTGAAAGTAATCACTCATATTATTAACCCGCGTGGCTGAGCGGTCACCATACCGGTCTAACGCGCATAGGATCCCGGGCTCGATTCCCGGCCAGACATCTGAATGATGAATTTAGATTTCTGTTCTGGGTGTTTGTGTATTCGTCGTTATGTGTTTATGGTACCCGCGACCCAGGAGAATATCCTAGTGTAGGGCTATGAGTGTAGAAAGCGTGCGTGTATCATTTTTTATAACTTAACCAGGGAATGTAATCAATCCCAGATAACATCCTACCTGAGGTTAACCACAATTGAGATGCTATATCTGAGGACTAACTGGAACACCTTGTAGTATATCTGCCTTATATCCCAGCAGCGCTTAACACTATTATTTTTTAGTATTTTAAAAGTGGTAGAACTAGAAATCTGGAAGCACCACCGCCACAACTATTTCTGCCTAATAATAGCAGTGTCAGCATTTCTGTGTTCTAGTCAAAAGGGTCTGCTAAGAAAAATATACTTATAGAGGCAAGAGGCAATACAACTTTTGTCCTCAAGGGTAGGAACGTATCTTTGGCTAACCTTAGGTTGGCTCTGATTTTATCTGAAGATGCTCAGAGATGGGAGGCTGTGGCCACTTAACATCAAATAGACTGCAGCCCCGTTTGCTACTTTTGTATTATAAAAAATGCTTGGTTACTCCGGTATCCTCACAAAAAAATAATTTCAGTAAAAATCAAATTACACAGCCGTATTTAGGTTTACACGACACAAAGAAAACTGATACCTTCAGTTTCCATACGAGTCGAGCGACCTTATTACAGACGTAACTGAAAGCTGTAACCCAATTTAGTATCGAGTTTACTCTGTATCTATTCAATAGTTTTATCTATACTAATATTATAAAGCTAAAGTTTGTTTGTTTTGTTGAACGCGCTAATCTAAACATCTACTGGTTCGAATTGAAACAATATTTTTGTCTTGAATAGTCCATTCATTGAGGAAGGCTATAGGCTACACCATGCAATTTTTTGTTTTTTTGTATTTTTTTTATGTAGTAGTGGTTGAAGCCGTGAGCCATAGTTAGTTTTGTATAAATTTTAATAGTCAATATTGACGTGTTGAAGTTTACAGGAACGTCTGCGAACTTTACCATATAAAAAAATGTTGTGTGGCGGAGCGGTCACTGTACCGGTTTGACCCGCAATGGCTTGAAAATTCGATCCCAGGCCAGACGGACATCTCAATGATTGAGATTTCTATTCTGAGTCTGAGTATTCGTCTTTGTATGTTGTGGTAACCACGACACAGAGGAAAATCCTAGTGTCGGGCTATGAGTGTAGAAAGCGTTTGTTTTATGTTAAGTGTATTATAATAGCCATTCAGGGTCCATGATTAAGCGGATCTAGCGAGTATAGTGCATGACCACTGAATGCCGTGGGCTGTACAAAGCTTCTTTCAACAGTGCGTGTTAGTCTTCAGATATAAGGACATTTTATTTAGACACAATTCAAAGTAAGTTTTTTAAGATATCGACTCGAAACCAACGCATCGCTATAGACCGGTCAACTCTTATTAGTGACTACGACCCCTTAGTGCAGGGGTTGGCAACAGGACTCGCGAGCCACATGGCTCTTTGGTTGTGAAGCTGCGGCTCTTTAGTTCCATACAATTATTAAATGCGTATAAATAAGCTATTTATTGCTAGCAAAAAAACATTGTGGCTCCTTATAGACTTGAAAATTTTGTAAATTGTATTTTTTAGCTCTTCTGACTCAAAAAGTTGCCGATTCCTGCCTTGGTGCCGATTTTGGTGGTAATATAAGGTAACATGGGTATAGGGTATAGGTACAAGGTAGGTAGGTATATACCTAAAACTTTTGATTGATGCAGCAAACGATGCATGCAAACCAGATGTTAGTCACTGCCATCATGACTTCGATTTTCTACACTCATAGCCCCGCACTAAGATTTTCTCCTGTGTCGCAGGTGCCATGGACTCACAAAGAAGAATACACAAACACCCAGACCCAGAAAAGAATTCTAAATTCAGCATTCAGATGTCTGCCTGGCCGGGAATCGA